>ML254149.1:488-24986 GCA_005239495.1 Nicotiana undulata
GGCGGTCTAGGCCAACTCTGCACCGCCTCAATCTTCTTCGGGTCAACCTGAATACCCTCACTAGACACCACGTGCCCCAAGAAAGCTACTGAACCAAGCCAAAACTCACACTTAGAGAATTTTGCATAAAGCTTCTCCTCCCTCAATCTCTGCAACACGATTCTCAAGTGCTCCGAATGTTCTTCCTGGCTACGAGAATAAACCAGGATGTCATCAATGAACACAATAATGAAAGTATCAAGGTATGGCTGAAATACGCTGTTCATCAATTGCATGAACGCTGCCGGAGCATTGGTCGGCCAAATGACATAACCAGAAACTCATAATGACCGTATTTGGTCCTGAAAGCCGTTTTCGGGATATCAGAATCTCGAATTTTCAACTGATGATACCCCGACCTCAAGTCGATCTTGGAGAATACCTTAGCTCCCTGAAGCTGATCAAATAAGTCGTCAATACGAGGCAACGGATAACGATTCTTCACTGTAACCTTATTCAACTGTCTATAATCAATACACATGCGCATCGAACCATCCTTCTTTTTCACAAACAACACCGGCGCACCCCCAAGGCGATACACTAGGCCGAATGAACCCCTTATCTAAGAGTTCTTGAAGCTGCTCTTTTAATTCTTTCAACTCTGCTGGTGCCATACGGTAACGGGGAATAGAGATAGGATGAGTATCTGGAACCAGGTCAATACCAAAATAAATATCCATGTCAGGTGTCATGCATGGCAGGTCTGCAGGAAATACATCCGGAAAATCACGGACTACGGGAATAGAATCAACAGATGGAATCTCACTACTAACATCCCTCACAAACGCAAGATAAGATTCACACCCTTTCTCAACCATACGCTGAGCCTTTAAATAAGAAATCACTCTGCTAGGCACGTGCTCTATAGACCCCCTCCACTCAACTCTCGGAACTCCGGGCATAGCTAAGGTAACGGTCTTAGCGTGATAATCAAGAATAGCATGACATGGGGATAACCAATACATGCCCAGAATTACATCAAAATCGACCATACTCAGTAACATCAAGTCTGCTCGGGTCTCCAGACTACCAATAGATATAAGACACGACCGATACACATGGTCCACAACAATAGTATCACCCACCGAAGTCGAAACATGAACAGAAGTAACTAGAGACTCACGGGGTATATTCAGAAAATGAGCAAAATAGGATGATACATAAGAGTACGTGGAACCAGGGTCAAATAAAGCCAAAGCATCAATATGACAAACTGAAATAGTACCTGTAATCAGTGCATCTGACGCCATAGCATCAAGCATAGCCGGAAGTGCATAAATACGTGGCTGGCCTCCACCTGCTCAACCTCCCCCTCTAGGGCGGCCTCTAGTTGCCTGACCACCACCCCTAGCGGCTTGGGTAGGTTGTGAAATAACTGGGGCGGAAGCCGAGGGCTGGACCCTCTGCTGAGCTGAACTATTAGGACGACGGGGACACTGCCTCCACTCATGTACGAACTCTCCACACTCATAAAAATTACCTGGAGACGGAGATGAAAACTAACGAAAACCCCTGCCGCCGTGATAACCACCAGACGAACCATGCATAGAAAAGCCCTGATAAGATGATGCTCGGGCAGAGCTTTGAGCTGGAAGGGCACTAAAAGATGAATGTCCCTGATGAGCATTGCGAGGACCCTGCCTCGACGATACACCACTGTACGATGGGCGAACTGACTGTGGAGGTTTAAATGAACGACCTCTGTTAGGTTGAAATAGCCCTCTGGAAGGGGCACCACTGAAATTAAAATGATCCCCGAGGCCTCTTGACCTCTCTTTCCTCACGATCCTGCCTACGAACCGACTCAATATCCCGAGCAATATCCACAACCTGTTCAAATGTAACTCTAGACACCCTCTCTCTGGTCATCAAAATCCGAAGCTGATACGAGAGACCATCTTCAAACCTCTTAATCCTCTAGGGACAATCTCATACGCATGTCTGGCTAACTCAGAAAACTTCATCTCGTACTGGGTAACTGATAATTCACTTTGGCGCAGCTGCTTAAACTACCTACGCTGCTCCTCTCTGTGGGACTGAGGAACATATTTCTCCAAAAATATCGTGGAGAACTGCTGCCAGGTGAGAGGTGCTGAACCAACCGGCCTACGCCTCTCGAATGACTCCCACCAAGTAAAAGCAGCACTCACAAAATGAAATGTAACAAACGAGACCCCGCTGGTTTGAAAAATACCCGCAGTACGCAGTATCCTCTAGCATTTATCAAGAAAATCTTGGGCATCCTCACCCTCTGCGCCACTAAAAGTCGGAGGTTTAAGTCTGCTGAACCTTTCCAACCTACGTTGCTCATCCTCAGGCATAGCAGCGACCACAAACTCCTGAGCTGGAGCAACCGGCTGAACTGGGGCTGCTCCTGGTGCCTGAATACCCCGTACAACCTGCTCAGGTGTCCAGGCAGCTGAAGTCTGAATTCCTCCCCCGGCCTGAGCTGCAGTGGCAGTAGTAGACATAGTAACTGCCTAAGCCAAACTGGAACACACCGTTAATATCTGAGCCAGGGTCTCTTGAAGACCCGGAATAACAATAGGCACTGCCGGTGCCTAAGCCTGTTCCAGGGGCTCCATCGACTGGAACCTGATCATAAACGATAGGGGGATCCTGTGGTACCACCCCGGCTGCTGCCAAAGCTGGTCCCCTTCCTCTACCTCGGCCTCGACCCCTCGTGGGTCTGGCTGGTGCCTGGTTACCCTAATCGGTATTGCGTGTTCTCACCATCTGTGAGATAATGAAACAACGTAAGTTTAGATTTCAAGAATCAATAGATTGGCACAGAAGAGTTCAAGAAAATAGAGATGCTTCCTAAAAGTTCGGCAGCCTCTCGAAGATAAGTACAGACGTCTCCGTACAGATCCGCAAGACTCTACTAAACTTTCTCATGACCGTTGAGTCCTATGTTACCTAGTGCTCTGATACCAACTTGTCACGACCCCAAATCCTAACAGGTCGTGATGGTGCCTATTGTGGAACTAGGCTAGCCAACCATCACCTTACTACGCGTTTATTCAATTATAACAGTTCACAATTAAATAATAAGCATGCAACCATAGCATAAATAATATAATTAAGTCTTAGCGTCCCCATAATATTCTAAATAAACCTCCCAAGAAATGGAGTCAATAGTCATGAGCATCTATGAATAAATAGATCTAACTCTGCTAAAACTATAATATATGTCTCTGAATCAATGCTAATATTAAATAAGGAAGGGAAATGGAGAAGTTGTGGACGTTGGACAGCTACCTCAAAATCCCGTGAAAATGCTGCTATCAAACTGCGTCAGCTACTGCTGCGAACTAGTACCTGGATCTGTGCACAGAGGCACAGGGAGTCTTTATGAGTACGCCAACTCAGTAGTAATGAAAAGAAATCACAGTCTGAGTAATATAAACGCACAGAACATGTACACAATTCCACAAACCAGTAAAACACCAAGTCACCATGTAGTATTCATCAAATAATAAGTTCGAAATCTATTTCCAGAAATTCCTTGAAAACAAGTGCAAAATCAGTATATCTCAATAAAATTCTTAGTAAAACCAGTTTGAAAACGAAGTAAATCATAGTTTGAAAACTCAGTAAAACTTTTCATAAAACTGCCCCTCGGGCCATAATCATTTCTCGTAACAATATTTTTCAGTATCAGCCCATCAGGAAACCTCACAATCACTCTGCCCATCAGGCAACCTCACAATCACTCTGCCCATCAGGCATCCTCACCATCACTCATCATAAACTTCGCGGGCATCACTCAATAGGTACAGGCGCTCATTGGGGGTGTGTTATAGACTCCGGAGGGGCTCCTACAGCCCAAGCGCAATAATAAGCCACATCATGGCATAATTCACACACAATATAGGCCCGCANAGTGAAAAATCATAACATATCAGTGAGGAAAATATAGTAAACGCATCCCCCAAAAGGTAAACAGATCGGCACTAGGCCCAAAACATGGCTTATAGCCCAAAACATATCATAATATATAAATACTATTCAAGAAAAGGCTTAAAAATCGGTTTCGCAACTCAATAGTCGCCTATAGGAAAGATGTTTCCAAAGTTTCCACCTTTTCATTTCAAAACCCGTGAGAGGGTGCATAGTCCGGGGNGGAAACCGGGCAAAACCTGACCCCCGGGCCCGCGTCACAAAACTCAGAAATTTTTACAGAAAAGTGTTCTTCTTCTTCTCACGAGTCCGTACATATAAAGAACACCAAAATCGGAGTTCGTTTGACCCCTCAAATCGACCCTTGAAGGTCTCATAATCTCATGCCCCAAAGTCCTATTTTTCTACTATTTTTTATGAATTAATGGCTGGGATTATGGTCTGTAATCACCCATAATCGAGTTTTAATGACTAGAACACTTACCTCAATGAAGAACAAGGATTTCCCTCTTCAAAATCGCCCCCAAGAGCTCTTTTCCATACAACAATGGTGTAAAAAGGGGTTTAGGTCGCAGAGGAAATATTTAAACACTGTCCAGTGATTAATGAACTGCGATCGCGGAAGTCCTCACGCGATCGCGAAAAAAAAACCTCTCTAGCCCTCATTTTACTCATTGTGATCGCGGCATAAGTCACGTGAACGCGACGCAATAAGTCCTTAACTCACGCGATCGCAACCTCACTCACGCGATCGCACTGTTCCGTTTACCAAACATACGCGATCGCACTCCAATACACGCGATCGCGATGCACAAACTTGTCTGACCCTCCGAGTACTCTACGCGATCGCGACCTTAGTCCCGCGATCGCGGCTCCCCTTACGCGATCGCAGAGAGCAAAAGCCGGCTGCACAAAAACCAGAAAACCAGATCTTTCTTTAAGTCCAAAAATGCCCGTTAACCACCCGAAATCAATCCCGAGCCCCTCGATACCCCAACCAAACTTACCAACATATCCCATAACCTCATTCAAACTTAGTTGCACTCTCGAAACACCAAAACTAACATCAAAACTCCAAATTTACATCGGATTTAAGCCTAAGGACTTTGATATTTCTAAAATTCACCAATGATGCCGAAACTATCCAAATCAACTCCTTTTGACCTAAAATTTTGCAGACAAGTCCAAAATGACATTACGAACTTGTTTCAACTGTCAGAATTCCATTCCGACCTCGATGGCCTATTTTCCATTGCCGACCGGAATCGCCAAAAACTAACTTTCACCAATTCAAGCCTAATTCTACACCGGACATCACAAAATTATTCTGAACACACTCCTAAGTCCCAAATCACCTAACGAAGATATCCGAGCCATAAAATCCGCATTCCGAGGTCGTTTACCAATAAGTCAACTCTCAGTTGACTTTTCCCATTTTAAGGCTATTCTTAAGGACTAAGTGTCTTAATTATCATTTAATCATTTCAATTCCAAGCCTATCAACTCTAACACATTAATAACAGAATAACCAATCTATAGTAAGTCAAATAGCAACAATTATGATGAAAGTTTTACGTAACGACGGACCGGGTCGTTACATATTTGATGCTTTCCTAGGTAGTTAAGGTTTTGTTTTTATGTTCCTAAGATTATTGGAATAACTTTCCAAGATTGACTTGGTTTTCATTTCCTAGAGTTTTACCTTTTCCTCTGGTAGTTGGACTTGTTGTCCAAAGTAGTTAGGACTTTATTTCCTTAATATTTAGGTAGAATTTTGTGACCCCATAAAGAGGTATCTTCTTTTCTTTCAGACATAGACTATTATCAATAATAATTGTGAGATTTTCTTGCACTCTTGTGTGTGGATACTCTTGGATTTATTCTTCAACCTTCAAGACTCAACTTAAGGTGGTAAGATTAAATTCTTTCGAAATCTTAGATCACTTCTAGGTATTCCAGAAAGGTGATAAATTTAGGCTTATTGTTGTTCTTGTTATTCTAAAGGGTCGGGTTTCACAATCTATCTCTTGTTTTTAAAATCTCTACCAAAGGCGATTAGTTCTTCGTTAGCTAATTGTTGTTGTTAGGATTTAACTTCAAGAATAGACTTCTTGAATTCAAGAAACTCTTTCTTTAATTCAATCTATCTTTAATTTTATATCTTTTTTTGTTTCTTAATTTTCTTTTAGTTTCCACATGTTTCTTAATTGTTCTTTAGTAATTCTTGGACCCCTATCGTATTGTTATCACTTAGTCCCTAAAATGGAAGCTTAAGTTCTAAGAATTTGACTGTAGTTGGAACTGTGTGAAGACGACTCCAAAATAGAGTTTCATCGGTTCCGTTATCTCTATTGGGTGATTTTGGACTTAGGAGCGTGTACGGATTGTGAATTGGAGGTCCGCAGCTGAATTAGGCTTGAAATGGCAAAAGTTGAATTTTTGGGAAGTTTGACCGGGAGTCACTTTTTTATATCGGGGTCAATTTTCGAGTCTGGAAGTTGGAGTAGGTCCGTAATGTCAACTATGACTCGTGTGCAAAATTTGAGGTCAATCGGATGTGTTTTGATAGGTTTCGGCATCGATTGTAGAAGTTTGAAGTTTCAAACTTCATTAAATTTGGATTGGAGCGCGATTCATATTTTTAACATTGTTTGATATAATTTGAAGGCTCGACTAAATTTGTATGGTGTTTTAGGACCTGTCGGTATATTTGGTTGAGGTCCCGGAGGCCTTGGGTTGATCGGGTGGTTAACGGATCATTTGGAGTTGTGTTGAAATTGCTGAAGTCTTCCAGCTTCTGGTGTTATCGCAACTGTGGTGAGGTTGGACGCAGGTGCAGACACACACGTGCGGGAGGAAGCTCGCAGATGCGGCCCTGGTTTAGGTAGTCAGTGGTCGTGGGTGTGACATAATGACCGAGAAGCGGAGTCGCTCCTGCGGACGGGTGATCGCAGAAGTGGAGAAGGAGCTGGGTGAGAAGTCCGCAGAAGCGGACATTTGTACGCAGACGCGCACTCCAGGTGCAGTCATTTGATCGCAGAAGCGGACCCAGGTGTTTTAAGTCAAGTCCGCAGATGCGAAATCACTGGGCAGAAATGGGGATATTACGAGGGTTTGATCTCATTTTTACTTTGGGACTTTGAGAGCTCGGAATTAGGCGATAATTGGAAGGACTTTTTCATGCAATGATTGGGTAATAATTCTTAACTCGTTTTTGTTTATATTTCACTAACCTATTAGTAATTTCACCTTCTTATTTAAGATTTGGGTTGAGATATATGGGGGGAAAGTGGGAAGTTTTTCGACCAAATATTTGGGTTTGGATTGATATGTTGATATCGGATTTGAGTAATTTTGGTACGAGTGAACTCGTGGTTGAATGGATGTTCATATTTTGTTAGTTTTACCCGATTACAAGACGTAGGTCCGAGTCGACTGTTTGGGACGATTTTCAAAATTCTGGTTAAAGTCTTGATTTCATTAATTAGATTAGTTTATTATAGTTGTATTTATAGTATGTAATTGTCTTTGGCTAGATTTGGGACATTTGGAATTGGAAAGTCGAGGAAAGGCGTTCTTGTTGATTGATTGAGCTTGGCTCGTGATAAGTGGCTTGCCTAACCTTGTATGTGGAATCCCATTAGGATTTGGTATTGTTGTGATACTTCTAAAATATGTGAAGTGTCGTGTACGCGAGGTGACGGGTGCGTACATGAGCTAATTGTTGTAAAATCCGGTTTTACATTTAGCGGTAAACCGGTTATGTCTTTAATGAGTTATCCCAATAGGTGTAGTTATCTTGTATAACTTAATATCGCATGTCTACGTGTCTTAAATGCCTACTTGCAATCGGTGCAACATGTTTACTTGATTTCCCTGTTTTTCCTTGACTCGTATTTGGTTTTAAAGTGTAGGATTTCTTGTTGTTAATTGTTGTTGCTATTGATTTCGAGTTGTGTGTTTATTTTTGGGACTACGAGGTGGTACATCGGGAGATCCCCTTGCATATTTACTTTTGAGACTATGATGCGGTACCTCGGAAGATCCCGATGTCTATTTACTTTTGGGACTACGAGGTGGCACCTCGGAAGGTTCCCCTATATATTTACTTTTGGACTACGAGACGTTATCTCGGGAGCGCCCATATTTTTTACCTCTATGTGTTATGTTGTTAATTCCATGTGAATTCTCTTTTTGTTAAATCGTCAGTCTCTTATCATGCTGTTAAATCTTCTATCTTATTATTATATCCCAGTATGGCTCTGATCTGACCTCGTCACTACTCTACCGAGGTTAGGCTTGGCACTTACATGGTACCATTGTGGTGTAATCATGTTACTCTTCTTCACATGTTTTGTGTGTCGATCCAGGTACCTCCTACCAAGCTCGCTATTTGTTGCATACTTGTTGCTGCTCCAAAGACTTCAAGGTCTATCTGCCAGCGTCCGCAGACCTTGGAGTCCCCCTCTATCCCTTTTATGTTGTAGCTCCTTTATTTCTTATAGTTACTGATGTATAGAAACAGTTAGACAAATTCTTAGAGCTTGTGACTTTTGACTATCGGATTTTAGGAATATTATTTATACTCTAGTGTTGTTTTACTTGTACATGCCGAGCGGCATTTTATCAGCTTTATAGTTATGAATTTAAGTTAGTTGTTAAATTCTGCTTATATTTTTCGTTATTCTGCAATTGATAGGCCTACCAAGTCGTAAAGTCTGTGTGCCGTCACGACATCTTACGGATGGAGAATTGGGTTGTGACATGTGTGTAAGAGAAAAGAGAAACTGTGGGTTCACCTATACTATGAGAAGAAGCAAGTAGTGTGGGAAAGCACTTCAAGTACTGCATCTTAGATGGTCCAGAAGATTATTAAAGAGGTGAGTTTCAGAAAGTAACTTGAAAGAAACTGGCGTGTAACAACTTAGGGGCTCCAGTATGAATTTTTGTGTTGAATCTGGCTATACAAAGAGGACTACTTACAAGGGACATGCTCCATGTGTGGGGGATAATAGATCTACTGCTCTGCCCTATGTGCAATGATGAAGTTGAATCTATGGACCATTTGTTGTTTAGGTGTGTAGTATCTGAAAGCATATGGAGTAAGTTGCTCATCCTGAAAGGCATATCAAGACTTATGATGGAGTGGCAGAGGGAACTACGATGGGCAGAAGACAATGAAAAAGGAAAAAATACAATTGCACAACTATACAACTTAACATTGGCATATGATGTTTACCATATATGGAAGGAACGAAACATGAGAGTATTCCAAGGACAACAAAATACACCGGGAATGTTAGTTAAGCAGATTGTGCAAGAGGTTGTTAGCAGGAGATCAAGGCAGAGCAAGCTAGTGAAGAAAATCACAGAGATCAATTTTTATCCTTAGTCTTTACTACAAATGTTGGGTAGTTAAAGTTGTTTGAGGTTGAGGCTGTTCGGGCTCCAAATTTTTTTTTTTTTTGACATTGTACATATTGATACTGGTAAATAAAATTAGTTAATTACCAATAAAAAATAACAAATATTAGTATACGTCTCACCTTAGAGTGACAGACATCCTTAACTTTAAAATCAAACAGTTTTTTAAAATGTTGTTACTTCCACTATTTCAGTTATGTGCACCTATTATTTGATTGATTGCTGAGTTTAAGAAATAAATTGAGAAATTTGTGATCTTAAATACGTCATAATATTTGTGTGGCTATAATACTTATGGAAGTTGTGATCATAAACATGCAACAAATGTGTATGACGATAAAAACTTCTCATTAAGAACAAAATGGGAAAGTTTAATTAAGTATTTATTGGTTATACATGGTTATAAATACATTCATCGACTATTTTTAGTTAAGTAGTTGGATGAGTACCTATTTAAGTTAATTCAATTTCCTTCCCTAATTGTCATAGGCGGTGCTAGTATACGTCTTTCGGGTTCGCTCGAATCCAATAGCTTTGATCCACACTATGTATCTATCTTAATAAATTTATTGAATACGTAGTTTTTAAATTTGAACTCAATAACTTAAACAGCCAATTCTAAACTCATAAGCTTCTGATTCTGACTCCGCCTAATAGTAAGTGTTAGTTTAATTCATTTTGGCTGAGTCTCTGTTGGAGTACTCTTTTCGTACCCTGACAGTTGTTCATTCTAATTTTAACCATGCATTTTGTTTATGCTCATCATGTCCCAAATGTTGATGAATAGTAGGATAGCATAACCCTTATTCAGTATAACAGTCAAAGAAAGTGATAATTAAACTTCTAATGGAGTGCTGCTTTAATCTCTAATTATCACATAATTTGACTTCTACCCTTCATCTATATATATTTGCTTACCATATTTTGCTCAATGTAACAATTAGAATTGTTGCAGTTTTTGCACTTGTTTCGCATTTTAAGTCATGGGTGCTAAATCATTATTTATCTAAAAATTACTATTCACATTGGGTGCTCAAGTAATATATTTGTAAGAATTACTATCTTTTTATATAAACCAAAAGTAATGGGTGCTTGAGCACCCATCAGGGGCGGAGCCACAGTATTAAATGCGGGTTCGGCTAAACTCAGTAGCTTTTGTTTGTTCTTTATATTTATCTCATAAAGTTAATTGAATAAGTATAAATATATAATTTAGAACCCAATAACTTAAAAGGATTGCAACGCCGAACCCATAAATTTCAAATCTTGGCTCCGGCTCTGGCACCCAGAATCATCAACATACATCCGCCACTGATCCTATTGCACCTAAGGCCAACTCTGTAGTAGTAATATTCATCTTTCTAAATTATTCAGTAATTCCTTTGGTGATCATCTTATTCTAGCCAATCTTAGTATTGGTATTTTTTTTCTGAATTACAATTTCAAGTATTGCTATGTCAGAATATGGATCAAATAATAAATATTCCTTTTTAGGTGGTCTACCTATTTTATATATCTTTTTTTTTCTTATTATTATGATGGTGTTTGAGCCAGTATGTACTTCAACTAATTCTGTCAGTTACGAGCTACCTCCCACCAACACAAGTATTAGATAACTCTAAATATCCTCCGAAGGTTAGATAATTCCAACTTGATTTTCTATAATTAGGCCAGAATGTCACAATTTGTTAATCAATAGTGGTTCGCGACACGGGCGGAGCTAGAGTATAACTAGCGAGTTCGGCCGAACCCAGTAGCTTTGGTTCGAACCCTGTATTTGTCTTAAAAAATTTATTGAAAATGTATAAATTATTAATTTAGGACCTAGTAACTTAAATAATTAGAATTTTGAACCCATAAGCTTGAAATCCTGGCTCCGCTTCTGATTCGCGAGTCATGTCTTCTAAATTGACCTCTTATGAAATACATGGAAAAAAAAACATATCATCCGAAACTAGCTATCCAATATCTTGTATATGTAAATTAATTGAATTCCATTGTACACGCTAAAAATTTGACGTAAATGAATGTAATAATAGTTACTTTTCTCAAGAGACCTTGTCCCGTTAACCAACGAACCATACGATTTCCTTGAATAGAGAGGGACGGAATAGTATATTACAAGGTTAGTTGGACAAAACCCTAACTAGAATCAAAGTTTTAATAATTCTAATTGACAAAACTTTCCCCAACTGATGGCTTCACTCTACCAATGAACCGAAATCCAAAAAATATCTTTGCTGATACCTTTGGGTAGACTCTGCAGTATCAACAACCCTAGCTGCATGTAGTACGATAGAATTTCTCGGTTCATCTCTCGACAAGTTCAGGTTCAAGGAAGGTAATCAAGGGGACCCTGACTTTCGATCTCCTCTTAATGGCGGGAGGTTTCTTTCGTATCAAGAATGTATTGCGGAGGCCAGGGAAAGATGGATTGGATCGAAAGATGATGCTCATGCCTCTTGTTTATCGATAGGATTCCCACATTTTAGTCTATAGCGAAGGAGACAAGGGCGAGGCACCTAACATATTCTACCCTCAGCCTCAACCCGTCATTAAGAATCTATATTCGCTTTTATCTTGATCTTTTATTTTGATACCTAGCCGTTCAAACTTCCGAACTTTAGAACCAGTCAATATCATGCTCTCTCAGCAAGTACTCATGATCAATATACCTTTTGTGGAAATTTTCTTTCTGTTAAAGTTAGAAGTTCATGCACACCATAATCTTTGATTCAAACAAGAACATGGACTGATAAAAGAAATTAGGGTTAAGGAAAGAAAATAATTACTCAGAAATTAAGTTTGCTTACTGTGCAAACATAGAATATGCTATAACAGAAAAGGCAAGTTTCATTAAGAGTGATCAGAAAAGAGGTGGCTGAACTGAAAAACATGAAAACCCTTTACATGCAATAAAAGAACATGCAATTTAAACACACACAAACTGCACTCCCACAGATAGCTGAGATAATATAGAATATTCATCTTATTTAAGGTCAATATTATTTTAAACTTGTCATAATCACGTTAAACTTAGTTTTTAAGTTGCTTGTAGAGATGGCAATTAGGGATAATTCCACAAATTCTGGTACGCAGTATATTCAGCAGCAATGTCATCATCAGGTAGATTAAACCGCGGTGGACTAAGTAACATCCCTTCAGCCATATTTACAAGAACATTAGGCATATCAAATATCAAATCCTCATCCATAAACTCATAATTATTCCCAATACCCAAATTCTCCGAAATTGATCTACTCTTTTGATCATGTACTTCTCTACGTGCTAATAATGCGTCTCCAGCTGCTCCTACAGCTGCAGCTGCACTGGCTGCAGCTGCTTGAATATCACGAGGCGAGCTCGTGGCAGGAACGGGTAGAGAGGAAGCTGAATTCGGAAAATTAAGGTCAGTATCAGGACCTTTAAGCGCGATTGCTGCCACGTCATAAGCAACTGCTGCCATTTCGGCTGTGGGAAACGTGCCGAGCCAGATTCTGTTAGGTGATCGGGGCTCGCGAATTTCTGACACCCATTTTCCGCTATTCTTTCTTCGCCTTATTCCTCGGTAAACAGGATGACGTCCCGAATAATTATCGGGGGCAGCAGCACTGCTCCCGATATTAGTAGTGCTTCCACCATAAGTCGCCATTTAATATTAGAGTATTGTTTTCTTTTTCGAAAATAACTCGAAGGTTCGGGGAAAGAGATGGGATTGAATTGGATTAAGGTAGCCATTTAAGAAAGGGAAGATTTTGAGGATTACAGATTGAGGAGGCTGAAAATTGGAGGTGCAAACCAGTTGTTGATGAACTTGCGAGAGTAGTGTGTGAAGGATTTTGGGTGTAAGCCAGAAATGTGTTGGAGATGTGGGTTGGATACCGTTTTTGCTAAGTGTTAGTAGAAAACAGTGACCTTATATACATAAGGATGAGGTTTAACAGTTATTTTTCTTGAATTATTCTACTCATGAAGTGATAAAAGTGTCGAGAATGTCAAAGAAATGTTGACAAGACATTTGTTGCTCTATGATGCCAAAGTCTTCCGAGTTGGTTTCAAGATTTAAATTTTATAGATTCGATAGTTAGTTGTACTTAGTATTCTTATATTTTCTTCTCTACCTCCTCTAAGATAGGGGTAAGGTCTGCATACATTTTACCCTCCCCAGATTCCATTGGTGGAATTTTACTGGATTGTTATTGTATGTTTCTTCCTCTTCGGTTTTCTTCTTATCTTGTTGTAGTCACTACTTCCTTTTCCATGGTGTAATATGGCCAATTTTTTGGGCTAGTGGGGTCCATTTTATATAGGCATAAGCCTATTTGGAAGAAGAGTTTACTTAGGAGCTATCGGGCTGAAGTTAACGTGCTGGGGGCGGGCTGGGAATTTTCGGGTTCTATAGGGCCCGTACGGGTTCGGGCTTAACGGGCTCGGGCGGGTCGGGTTTTTTTTTAATAAATTATATTTTTCTTTTTCAATGTTATTGATAGTTAAGTGTTTGCAAACTTTTAAGGGTTAGAATTAAAACTTAGAATTAAACTTTGAAGTGTAAAGTTTAAAGATTTAAATTTGAATTTGAAAATTGAAAGTAAGTGGCTACTAAAAAATATTTAATAAACTAATAGGCAATAAGTACTTCTAGGAATACCTTTAAACATAGGGTTATAAATTCTTCGAATATAAGTAACAAGATATGGTGAAGAAGCAAAACTAAAAGGTAAACAACCTAAAACAATCATTTTAGCTAATTCTTCCCCATCTTTTTTAATATCGCATTTACCCATTAACCCCCTAGTGCTCCGGTTAAGTTTTTGTCGCCCACCTTCGTCGACTACTCCCCTAATCAAGAGGGTGCTCATCTTCCATGTGCCTACGAAGTTGACCCGTTCCCTCATTCTTACCGGGCTCATGTTTATAAACTCCCTTACATATTCCACATTTTACATAATTTTTCTCATTTTCTAGTCTATCAAAAAAATTCCAACACTTACTTCTTAATCTTCGATTCTTCTTAATAGGGAGGGGAGGCTTACTTGTTCCACCCTTAATATTTTGTGTTTGACTAGCATTACCACGTGTAGGTGGTGGTGTTTCAAGATTATCGGGTGATTGGATATCATCTCATCATCTATACCATAATTTTTTTGAAATCGCTCATAATATACATTTACATTTTCGGGTGAACTTTCAGAAATATGTGTAAAGCTACTAGAAGAACCAACACCGCCTCTTGATCTTTTGAAAATTTTCTTACTACCATCTCTACTAGTGCAAGATTTTTTGGCCGCTCTAAGTAAATCCATTATGTAATTAAATTAATAAATTAAAATAATAAAATAAATGTACACAAAAGAAGAGATAGAGATGGAACGAGTGTACCGGGATTCCGAAATGCCGCACTAATTTTGATATAGAAACTCAAACTTTAATTGATAACTTGATACTTGATAGTTGATACCACACTTCACTTGAATAAATGAATTAGAAAATTACAATACTTGATAATAATAATTTTGTAATGACTAAACTAAATATTTGATGAGACTTGAAAGTTGAAATAATGAGTAATTGATAATATTATCAAGAGAGAATTAGAGTAGTAAGAGAATGAATTGTGAGGAATAATGAAGAAGAAAAGGGCTATTTATAGTTTTTAAAAGGATAAAAGTGTAATTTTATCAATTATTGGTGTGGGGGGGGGGGGGCTATTTTATTAATGGGGTACAATTTAAGGGCTATTTTTGGCAGATATGGCCGTTGGCCAATGGTCCTTTTGGAATTTGACCGTTGGCAACGTCATAAATTTTAAATAATAATAAAAAATATTAAACGCTACCGGGCTGCAGCCCGTTAAGAACCCGTTAAGGGTTTAACGGGTTGTAGCGGGTTTGGTGCACCATTTCTCAAAATCTATTCGTTTAAAACTCGTTACCCATCCAACCCGTCCCAGCTCGTGATATTAAGCAACAGTAGCGGGTTAAATCGGGCTTACCCAGGTTGAACCGGGTTGTAAACGGGTCAGCCCGGCACGTTAGACACCTCTAGTATCATTGTGTGGTAGAGATTGGTTGATCAATTTCCTTTTTCTTTTTATTAGTTCTTGGAGCCCAAGTTTGGGTCCTATAAAAGTAGGGCCATCTCTCTCATTTCAAACACACCTTCAGATACAAAAGTAGAAGTATTTCTACTAGTTTTTGTCTTCCTTTTCATTGTAGAGTATTTTGTAAGAGAGTGAGTGTTGGAAAACACTTGTGTGAACCATTTCTTTGGAGAGATATTATGGGTTATTCTCTTGGGTATTTGGGACTAGTTAGAGTATTTACTCTAATTTTGTACTCTTGTTGGTATAGTAAAATTTCTCTTCTCCGCTTGTAGACGTAGGTCACTTTAATCGAACCACATAAATTTGTGCCTTTTTTATCTGCTTTAATTATCGTTATTATCAACTTGCATTGTCTTTGTTATTGTTACTATAACATTGTTTGGCTAAATTCCGCACTACTCGGGTTCCCGATCCTAACAAATTGGTATCAGCGTTGGATCTAACCGGATTAGTTTAAATAGCCAAAATGACTCTAACAAAGACTTATGTTGAGAAATTTGATCGAAGTGCAAACTTCGGAATATGTCAATTAAAGATGGAAGCTATCCTAATTTAGGGTGGCTTAGATTTGGCACTACAAGGAAAGGAGAAGAAGCCGAATAAAATGACGGACGGAAAATTTGTCGTCATAGACAAAAAGGCAAAAACATGTATTATTTTAAATCTCTCAGATGAGGTTTTGCGTGAAGTTGCAACAGAAAGCTCAGCCAAAGGCATATGGAAAAGCTGAAAACCTTGTATATGAAAAGGACAGTAGAAAATAGGCTTTACCTAAAGCAAAAACTCTACACTTTTTCGTATGACTGAAGGTACCTCTATACTTACACATCTCGATACTTTCGATTCTCTTCTTACGGATTTGAGTAACATAGATGCTGAAATCATAGATGAGGATCAAGCTGTGTTATTGCTTGTTTCTTTACCCCCAGTCGTTTAAACATATAAGAGATATTATGCTTTATGGAAAAGATAATATCTCTTATAAAGATATCAAATCTATTTTAAAATCAAAAGAACAAATAGATAGAGATATTACTGGGGAAACTAGCGGGAATCAAGGGGAAGGTTTGTTTGTAAGAGGTAGATCCAATAAGAAAGATTCAAGTAGTGAGAGGCCTAAATAAAGGTCAAAATCCAGATGCAGAAATATCGTGTGCAAATATTGTCATAAGAAAGGTCACATTATTTTTGAATACTTTAAGTTGAAAAACAAAGAAAAACATACAGAAAAGAAAAATGAGCACAAAATTGACACTGTCGAAGCAAGTGTAGCTGCTGATGAGACTGAGGGAACTATTTTTTAGCAACTAATAATAGTTTCAAATCTAACAATGAGTGGATTTTAGATTCGGGTTGTTCTTATCATATGTTTCCCAATCAAGATTTGTTTGCCACATATGAATCTGTTGAAGGTGGAGTTGTCTTTATAGGCAACAATGCTTCCTGCAGAGTTATTGGAAAAGGTACAATCCGAATCAAAATGCACGAAGGGGTGGTGAGAACTCTCACCGATGTTAGACATGTTCCCGAGTTGAAGAAAAATATCATCTCTTTGGGCCCTCTAGAATCTCTTGGGTGCAAATACACAGATGAAGGTTTTGAAATTTTCTCATGGTGCTCTTGTGATCATGAAAGCACGCATATATGGTACGTTGTATACTCTATTGGGATCTACTGTTATAGGTGCTACTGCAGTTTCAACATTAGATAAATCAGATTCTGACATCACCAAATTGTAGCATATGCGATTGGGGCATATGAGTGAAAAAGGTCTTTCCATCCTCAGCAAAAGAGGTCTCTTGTGTGGCCAAAGTACCGAAAATATGGAGTTCTTTGAACACTGTGTGTTCGAGAAGCAGAAAAGAGTCATCTTCAAATCTCCACAATTCATAGAACAAAAGGTACTTTGGATCACATTCATTCATATCTTTGGGGCCCTTCACGTACCCCGTCAAAAGGTGGTGCTAGGTATATGTTAACTTTAATTGATGATTATTCAAGAAAAGTTTGGTTTATTTCTTGAAAAATAAAAGTGTTGTTTTCTTAACTATCAAACAATGAAAAATTTTTATTGAGAAGCGAACAGGAAAACAAGTTAAGCGGCTTAGAACAGATAATGGCTTGGAATTTTGTAATGATGAATTCAATAAATTTTGCAAGAATGAAGGAATTGCTCGACACCGTACTGTGAGAATGACACCTTAGAAAAATGGTGTGGCAGAAATGATGAATAGAACTATATTGGTTTTACGATTTCAAATGCTAGGTTGACAAACGCCTTTTAGGCAGAAGCTATCTCTACAGCTTGTTATATTGTCAATTGTGCTCCTTCTGCACCCTTATACTTTAAGACTCCATAGGAAATGTGGTCATGTACTCTTTCTAATTATTCTGATTTAAAGATATTTGGTTGCCCTGCGTACATGCATGTAAATAATGGAAAATTATAGCCAAGGACAAAAAAGTGCATTTTCCTTGGGTATGCATCTGGGGTGAAAGGATACCGACTATGATATCCTGATCCCATGGCACCAAAAATTATAATTAGCAGAGATGTAACCTTTGATGAATCCTCTATATTACATTCTAGAAAAGAGTCTTCTAGTTCTTGTAATACAGATAAAGGGAAGAGTACACAGAAGCAGGTGGAGGTTGAGATTGGCATTCCTTCTGAAACAAGCTCATCAACTTTAGAGGAAAATACAGTTGAAACTCCTGAAGTTGAGCCAGAAGCTGAAATTACTGAAGTTGAACCAGGAGAATAGGAGTATTTTATAGCTAAACATAGACCACGAAGAGAAAGTAAACAACCATTAAGGTTAGGAGAATATGTTTCATTTGCTTTTTCAGTTGCACAGGAAACTGAAGAAATTGGAGAACCATCAAAATATTCAGAAGCAGTTTCTGGTGTTGATTCATCCAAGTGGCTGATTGCAATGAATGAAGAAATTGATTCTCTCCACAAGAATGGCACTTGATCTCTTGTGAAGCCGCCATCAAGAAAGAGAATTGTTGGTTGCAAATGGGTCTTCAAGAAAAAGGATGGCATTTTAGGGGTTGAAGATGCGAGGTATAAGTCACGATTAGTTGCAAACGACAACAGCCAGGTACAAGGGGTTGATTTTAATGATATTTTCTCACATGTTGTTAAACATAGCTCTATTCGTGCTTGCTTGCCTTAGTTGCCATGTATGATTCGGAATTAGAACAACTTGATGTTAAGATAACTTTCTTACATTGCGAACTTGAGGAACAAATATATATGCATCAAACCGAAGGATTTGAAATTAAATGAAAAGAAGGTCACATTTGCTTGTTGAAGAAATCCTTGTACGGATTAAAACAGTTTCCAAGATAATGGTACAAAAGGTTTGATTCCTTTATTTTGGGTCATGGTTATTCGAGGAGCATGTATGATAGTTGTATTTACTTCCGAAAGTTAAATGATGGTTCATTTGTATACCTATTATTATATGTTGATGACATGCCCATTGCTACTAAGAATTTGACAGAAATTCACAATTTAAAAAGTCAGATGAAAAGTGAATTTGAGATTGATTTGGGAGCGGCTAAGAAAATCCTTGGCATGGAGATCAAAAGAGATCGAAAATCCAACAGGCTATTCCTGACCTAGAAGAAGTACTTGGAGAAAGTCTTGGAGAGGTTTGGCATGAAAGATGTTAAACCAGTAAGTACCCCTCTTGCTGCTCATTTTAAGTTATCAGCTGCTCAGTCACCACAGTAAGAGGAAGAAGAGAGGTATATGGCACAGGTACCTTATTCCAGTGCAATCGGTAGTATTATGAATGCAATGGTGTGCACACACCCAGATATTTCGCAAGCAGTAAGTGTGGTGAGTCGATATATGTCTTGCCCTGGTAAAGCGCAATGGCAGGCTGTGAAATGGATTTTCAGATACTTGCGAGGTACTTCAAACACATGTTTGGAGTTCGGGAGATATACTAATACTTTGGTTGGTTTTGTATACTCAGATTATGCAGGTGATCTTGGCAAAAGAAGATCACTAACAGGTTATGTATTTTGCATTGGTGGTTGCGCTATCAGTTGGAAAGCTACATTACAACATGTAGTAGATTTACCTACTACCGAAGAAGAATATATGGAGGTTATCAAAGAAGCCTTATGGTTGAAGGGTCTCTTTGTTGAACTCAGTTTACACCAAGATGGTATTATCATTTTTTGTGATAGTCAAAGTGCAATTCACTTGACTAAAGACCAGATGTATCATGAGAGGACGAAGCATATTGATATCAAGTACCATTTTATTCGGGAAACTATTACTTATGGAAAAGTCTCTGTTCAGAAGATCAACACTGGAGACAATCCTGCTGACATGTTCACAAAACCTCTTCCAGTGTCCAAGTTCAAGCTTTGCCTGAACTTGATTGGCATTTATGAAGAATGATTTTGCCCATTGGGACTTTTGCGGAGAACGTGGAGAAAATTTACTATATCAGCCAAAATTAGGCCAAGGTGGAGATTTATAATATGGCCATTCTTTTGGGCTAGTGGGGTCCATTTTATACAGGCATAAGCCTATTTGGAAGAAGAGTTGGCTGGCAATAATTTTACTTGGAGCCAAAGTATCATTGTGTGGTAGAGATTGGTTGATCAATTTCCCTTTTTTTTTTAGTTCTTGGAGCCCAAGTTTGGGTCCTATAAAAGGAAGGTCATCTCTCTCATTTCAAACACACCTTCAGATACAAAAGTAGAAGTATTTCTACTAGCTTTTGTTTTCCTTTTCATTGTGAGTATTTTGTAAAAGAGTGAGTGTTAGGAAACACTTGTGTGAACCCTTTTTTTTGAAGTGATCTTGTGAGGTTATTCTCTTGGGGTATTTGGGACTAATTAGAGTATTTACTCTAATTTTGTACTCTCTTTTGTACTCTTGTTGGTATAGTAAAATTGTAATTCTCCGCTTGTCGACGTAGGTCACCTTGGCCGAACCACGTTAAATTTGTGCCTTGTTTATCTGCTTTAATTATCGTTATTATCAACTTGCATTATCTTTGTTATTGTTATTATAACATTATTTGGCTAAATTTCGCACTACCCGGGTTCCCGATCCTAACACATGGCTTCTTTCCTTCTGTATTTGTTTAAACTGCTACAATTATGCTTTTCATGAGCTGAGGGTCTATCAGAAACAACCTCTCTATACAAGGTAGGGGTAAGGTCTGTGTACACACTACCCTCCTCATACCTCACTTGTGGGCAGAGGTGAATCCAAGATTTGAAGGTCGGGGATGCACTCTTGGATTCAACCAATATCTGCTTTCTAGTTCTTAAATATATATATAAATGTATACATGAAATATTTTTCGATCTTTACGCGGTCGATGACCCCTCTCGGTATAGCAAGTCGCCTCTGCTTGTGAGATTATACTAAATATGTTGTTGTTGTTGATCTTGTAGTTAGTTCATAGTTTGTCTTAGTCATAGAACATTATCCACATGTTGTATCTTGAAGGGAACATGTTAAGAGTATTATTATTGGTCATTATGAATATACTATGGTGGGCTTAGATCTGCTTAAAGCTAAATTTTTCATAGGGTGATCGACCAATTTTCACTCTACTATTTAAGCAATATTCAATTATTATTTTTCAAAAAATGAACTTGTAGCAAGTGTTAGCAAACTTCAAATAAAATATGTGTTGGGTGTGCAAACAATCTCACATTGGTAGCTGAAAAGATTGGGAGTCTACATATAAGATGTAGGGATCTCTTAATAGTGTGAGGCCTGTTGGAGAAAACCGTGCGGGTTGGCCCAAAGAGGACAATATTACACAATGTTAAGAGTGTATTTGGGCTAGTTTAGCCCAACAACGGGTATCAGAGCCCAGGTTCCGCAGGACGAGTATGGAGATAGCAAAGTGATGGTGCAGGGCGGCACACACAAGAAGAAGCTAGTTGTGGGCTTCAGTTGCCATAATACTCTAACAATGTGGGTGACACACAGTGAATCTCAAAAATTGACCCGCGGAACGTGGTAATGGGTCACATGAAACTTAGTTCAAGGAGGAGACCCGTGAATCGTGGTACTGGGCCACGTGGAACTTAGTTCGAGGGGGAGATTGTTGGGTGTGCGAACAAAGTCTCACATTGATAGCTGAAAAGATTGGGAGTCTACATATAAGGTATAGGGATCCCTTAATTGTGTGAGATCTTTTGAGGAAAACCGTGCGGGCTTGGCCCGAAGTTTACAATATCATACCATATTAAAAGTGTCTTTGGGCTAATTTAGCCCAACAACATGCATGCTCCTTAAACATCAAACAAAACTTCAAATATTGAACTTGTAGCCACTAAATTAAAGCACCATTGTAACATTATCACAAGGTATATTACTCCATATAACCCCGATTAGATGCAATTAAAGGGGTTCTCAGTATCCCAAAAATGTAACATTTATCAGAAACATTGCTCAACAAGTTGCTAGATTCCTCTAAACTATACCTAAAACATATATACTGCCTAGAAACAAATTAAATTAAAGTTAGTAATTATTCATCATTGTTGCAAACTTAAAGAAGCAAATCTTGAATTTTGAATAATTGAAGTAATTTGTAATTATTCATCAGAAATACATTGCACTTGTATTTTCAAATGTCTGAAGTTTGGGGACTGATGCCAAGCTAAATTTCACACAAATGTATGATGTGCAAACTTGCAAACTTCAGGCATTGGTTTTGGCAAGCCAAACTTAAGACATGGACTTGCGAGTCAGAAATTAATTCTGTAAACTTACAAAAATTTATGAACTTCGGCTATGGATTATACAACCGTCCTCAAGTCGGCTCTCTATGCACTTTAGAGAGCAAGATATTTGTACATCAATGTGAAATTTTTATTTTGATAACTTATAATCTTTCCTTCGAACTAAGTTTCATATTATTATATAAGCATGGAACCACGAACACAAGATAGAACCTAAAAAGGGAAGAAGAAGATTGAAATTAGACATAAACTCAATTAATTGGTACTTTTTATTGGAGTAAGAAAAATCTTGAATAATAGTTGCCTATTATGTCCTATGACATTTTCAAGTATGTTATAAGTGCAGAATTCACTCTGGGCGACAGGAGAATTATGTTTTATTTTAATATTTCTCGCCTATTATGCTTTAATTAGACAATCCAACAAGGTTAACTTAAGATGAATTTTCTTGTCTAAAATTTGGAGGACCACCACTTTAACAGAAGATAATTCTACTGAAACAAAAGGTAAAGCTCATAATCAATGTTTCTTTTGAAAATTAGTGCCTTAATTAGGTATGCTTATGCTTTCTACTACAAAACGCAATCCTTTCCTTTTTCTCTCTACAATAGTCTTTATAGTTTTCAAGTACCTATCGTGACTCCAAATTTGTCCTTAGATATTAATAGCTTGTGGACATAAATGAAAAATCTAATTCTTTATTTAATTAGAAAGAAATTACACTTTTTTATTCTGCATTTCTGGACTCAAATACTCTCTATTAACTTTAATTAGCCACTTCCAAATTCCTTTATAAGTTTAACTCAAATACTATTTTTTTCCCTTCGAAATACTCCAATAATTTTTCTGAGGAACGAAAGTCTTGCCTTCAAAAGTCTTTGCACCACTAACCCTAGTTTTCAGCTTTGTGACACACATGAAGGGAACACCCAAAAGTTTTTGACCCCAATTGTCCCATGGACAGAACTTAAAGTTTAATAAGTGTTGCCCTTCGCTTATCCCATGGGCAATACTTTTGACCTTAAAAGGTTGCCTGGCAAACAAGAGTTAAAAATCAAGACAATCCATTCTCAAGTACCTTGAGTGTATTTCCCTTCCTAATCTAATGGAATTTTTGCATTCCTATACACTATTTCAAACTTTATTACCCTCCCTACTCAAGTTTAAATTTAATTACATCATATATACAAATTTACCAATTATATACACTTTAGGAATTAAATGAGTATCCCTTTATATTAGAAATCAATTATTTACCATCCTTACACTACTAAATATCCGGCAAAAAGCGACCAACAATTTGCGATCAAAATTGGTCTGTGAAGAAAAGCGACCAAAGTTGGTCGCTAAATTGGAGATAATTATTTAAAAAAAAATTGTAAATACATTAGCGACCAAGGTTGGTCGCTTTTTGGTCGATAATGTGGTCAAAATGTTGACCAGACTGGTCAGACTTGCTTGGTCAAAGAAATATTGAAATTAATTGATTGCTAAAGTGGGACCCAGTTATAAAATTTTAATAATTATATTATTATTTTAAAAAACTTATAAAATATAAATAAATAAAATTTAAAATTAGCGACCAAAGTTGGTCGCTTATGAAAGGGGCGCAAATAGAACCAACTTTGGTTGCTAATCTGGGACCCAGATATAAAATTTTAATAATTATATTATTATTTTAAAAAATTATAAAATATAAATAAATATAATTTAAAATTAGCGATCAAAGTTGGTCGCTTAAGAAAGGGGAAGCAGATAGAGACTAACTTTGGTCGCTAATCTGTGACCCAGTTCTAACGTTTAATAATTATATTATTATTTTAAATATTTTATAAAATATAAAATAAATCTGATTTAAAGTTAGCGACCAAATTTGGTCGCTAATTTTAATTTCTGGATAATTAGCGACCAAAGTTGGTCTCTTTTCAGGTCAACATTGGTCAAAATTAAAAATCACTTTTATATTTACTATCTAAATAATATAAATGTAATCCGTTAACACTTTTGTAATACAAGTGATGAATATACTAAAATATACTCTAACATGCTATATATGTAGTTAAAATTGTACAACGAAGCGTGTTNTAGCGACCAAAGTTGGTCTCTTTTCAGGTCAACATTGGTCAAAATTAAAAATCACTTTTATATTTACTATCTAAATAATATAAATGTAATCCGTTAACACTTTTGTAATACAAGTGATGAATATACTAAAATATACTCTAACATGCTATATATGTAGTTAAAATTGTACAACAAAGCGTGTAATATATATATATATATATATA
>MDKH01057674.1:0-53974 GCA_005239495.1 Nicotiana undulata
TGCTGCAACCGCACCCTTGCTAACCTCAGAAGGAAGCCAACAGAATTTGGTATCAAGTCAAGGGAATGAGCAAGCTTTATGTACCATGTGGAGGTCGAGAGGGTCGATCTAAGAGGGCAGCCTGAACCTAAAAATTGGTCCGTTGACATTCTGCCGGGAGATTTTGTAAAGGTTTACGACGCCATTCAACAGAGTCCTCATAACAACACACAGGCAGCAAGATACACAAAGATGGAGAAGTCGTATAGGAGTAAGTTTTGCACATTTATGTGAACGAGTTTCAGTTTTCTTGGCCCTTTCTGATGTTTTCTTTTGCAGCGTCTAGAAAAACCATTACAAGATGGCGCAACAAGTTTATCCCGGCTCCATCGAAGAGACATAAAAGTGAAGGAACTTCACAAGAAGCCGACGCTGGCCGGCCACAAGAATTGGCACCGCCGACTATTGTTCCACCTTCATTGCCTCCTTTTGGCACATCTTCTCAACTGGCGCCGCCCCCTACAGTTCCGCAAGTCCCGGCTACTAACACTCTTTCCCAGCCACCAGCACTTTTAAACTCTATCCCCCTAACTTCATTCCCCACATTTGACCCTCAACCCTCAACTGATGTTTGGCCATTTATGGACTCTTCTTTGGAAGGGTTCCAAGTAAATGATTGTTGGACTAATGATGACTTGTATTGAGGATGACTAGTTTAAGTCTAAGTGACCAATAGATATTGTTCCCATAGTATGATACTGCTTAATATGGATGTAAATCTTCATCTTTTTGTATGACTTCAGCAGAGGTTTTGAGGTTTTATTGCTGGTAGTGTTCTTGTTGACTCATCACATTCTGAAGTCATTAGTGTGAATGAGAACATTAAAAAAAATTTCAGTTTCCTTTTAGCACCTCTTATTCTTTTCTCTGATGGTTGTAGTTATTTCTGAAAGAAAAATATAGTAAATCAAATTCTTGTCACCTGTATTAGGGATGTATGGTTGGTTATTAATTTATTCTTTGACAAAATCACTTTTTGCTGACAATTTTAGAAGAGCCACTTTGGCTCCTTTGGTTTGAATACGGTTTATGTCGGGATAAGTTATATCGGTATAAGTTATGCTGGAATTATTTTTTATCCATTATTTGATATGTTGTATTAAATATGACAATTGCATAATTTGTAAGAAGAATGTAAAAGTTATATCGGTGCTAATTACCCACCCTCTATAAGGTATAAGTTATCCCGGTGTTAATTTTAATCCTGGGATAATTTATACTTGGTTTGCTAACCAAACGAAGTGTTAATGTTGTATTAAATTTGTATACCAATATTATGCATTCTTATACCTCACACCAAACGACCCCTTAGTCTCACCTTTTACCAGCCAACTTTTTTATCCTTTTCTTTTGACCCCTGTTTCCGTTGAAGCTTTTTGGAAAAATTAATGAGGAAAAAGAAAAAGAAATGAAAAGAAGTAGCTTTAGAGTTGGGTTCTGCTATCCTTTCACAAAATAATTTTAGAAGAAGGCATGTTATAATGTTCTAATAATAAATCAGTGTCAGCCATTATGGCTAATAAATTATTCATTAAACTTAGAATTATTTACACAAGCTAATGTTGATCTTGTTGGGAATAAACCCCCACAGAAATAATATTTACGGTAATAACAGCGGAACAATAATGTAGCACCGAGATACGATAATCAATAATAATAAAAGAGTGGCAATGACACCAAGATTTTTACGTGGAAAACCCTTTTGAATAAGGGGGAAAAACCACGACCCCGAGAGGAGCAACTGTTATCACTATAGTAAGGAATTTTACACTTTGTAGGCCCGAGTAAAATACTACAAAGACCACTACAATACTCAAAAGAAATAACTCTCTTTTGATATTCCCACCTCACTACAATATCGCTCACACTCTCTGATTTTTCCTCACAAACTACTTTCTTATACTCTGTCTATGATACCTCACTATTTATTTCTCTCTTTGTTGGTGTGTAAAATGAGAAGCTGAAGGCTTCTATTTATAGGAAGCCGTAACTCTTAATCAATCAAAAGTTGGTTTCATGCAAATTACAAATCGAAAATCAAAACCAACTTTGGCCAAAATTGGTTTTGGCATCTGTTTCCTCTTTTGTTTTCATGATGGGGATGGACCCCACAATCTCCCCCTTCAACCCCATTCACCTGAAGCAGGTAACACCAGGGCTACTAATTTGAGTGCATGCCCACAAGTTCTTTGCATAGCTCGAACTTGTCTCTTGGTACCACTTTGGTCAGCAGATCCGAAGGATTTTCACTTGTATGGATCTTCTTTACCTGTATAGATCTATCCTCTATCCTTTCTCGAATCCAGTGATATTTCACGTCGATGTGCTTTGTCCTTGGATGATACATGGTGTTTTTGCTCAAGTCTATTGCACTTTGACTGTCACAATAGACAATATACTCCTTCTGCTGCAAGCCAAGCTCTTGAAGGAACCGTTTCAGCCATATCATCTCCTTGCCAGCTTCTGTAGCCGCAATGTACTCCGCTTCAGTTGTAGAGAGTGCGACACACTTCTGCAACCTCGATTTCCATGATATAGCTCCCCCTAAAAATGTAAACAAATATCCAGTAGTGGTTTTTCTGTTATCATTGTCACCTGCCATATATGCATCTGTATAGCCCTTCAAGAGTGGATCAGATCCTCCAAAGCACAAACAATCTCTTGTGGTACCTCTCAGGTACCTAAGTATCCACTTGACAGCTTCCCAATGTTCTTTTCTGGGATTTTCAAGGAACCTGCTAACAACATCGGCATACATCAAGCTTCCGACTGCTGAAGAATAAGGAACTCTAGCCATGTTCCCTTTCTCCTCCACTATTGTAGGACACATCTTCTTGATCAACTTCAGATGACCAGCAAGAGGTGTGCTGACTGGCTTAGCATTTTTCATGTTGAAGCATTCCAGTACACGTTCAATGTACTTCTCCTGAGACAGCCACAACTTTCTACTTGTTCGCTCTCGAACAATCTTCATTCCCAAAATTTATTGTGTTGGTCCCAAGTCCTTCATATCAAAAGAACTGTATAAGTCTCCCTTCATCTTGGAAATCATCTTCTTGTCTTGTCCTACAATCAACATGTCATCCACATACAACAACAATATAATAAAGTTGTTATCGGAAAATCTTTTGAAGTATACACATGGATCAGAATATGTCTTTATGTAAGTTTGACTTTTCATGAATGAGTCAAACTCCTTGTACCACTGCCTTGGTGCCTGCTTTAACCCATAAAGACTCTTATTCAATTTGCACACTATGTGTTTCTTTTCAGCTACTTCAAATCCTTCTGGCTGCTCCATATAGATCTCCTCTTCCAAATCTCCGTGAAGAAATGCAGCTTTCACATCCAACTGCTCCACTTCAAGATCTAGGCTACCTGATAAGCTCAAGATTGTACGAATAGAAGTCATTTTGACAACATGTGAGAAAATTTTATCAAAATCAATACCTTTCTTCTGTTCGAAGCCTTTAACTACCAATCGAGCTTTGTATCTGACCAGCTTCCCATTTCCATATTTATTGAGTTTAAAGACCCACTTACATTTGAGTGGTCTTTTACCCTTTGGAAGTTCAACTAGATTGTACGTGCCATTTTTCTGTAGAGATTCCATCTCTTCTTCTATAGCTTTCATCAACTGGTTCTTTTCTGGATGGGACATCACTTCTTTAAGACTTTCTGGCTCCCCCTCATCACTGATGAGGACATACTCCGTGGAAGGGTACAAGCATGACTCTACCCTTGGCCTCTCTGATCTCCTCATAGGTTGAGGTTCTTCTTCCTGAGTAGGATACTCCACTTGCTCGACATCATCATCAAGTTACTCCCCCTGCTCAGTAAGCTCACCAGGTTGCTCCCCCTGCTCGGCAACCTCGTCGGTCGTACTTTATGCACTTTTGGGATAGTTAGAAGAATAAGGAATGGTAACAAGGTTAGGGATTGTACCATTCTTTGTCTTCTCTGAATGATCATCTACATCTCCAACTTCACTTTCTCGGAAGATTACGTCTCTACTTCTAATGACCTTTTTCTTTACAGGATCCCACAATCTGTACCCGAACTCTTTATCTCCGTATCCGATGAATATGCAGGGAACGAATTTATCATCCAGCTTTGTTCTCTGCTCCTTTGGTACATGTGCAAAAGCTCTACAACCGAACACCTTTAGATGTGAGTAGGACACCTCCTTGTTAGTCCAAACTCTCTCTGGGATGTCAAACTCCAATGGAAATGATGGACTCCTATTGATCAGGTAACAGGTTGTCTGAACTGCCTCACCCCAGAATGACTTAGGCAATTTAGCCATTCTGAGCATGCTTCTCACCTTCTCAACAATGGTGCGGTTCATCCTCTCGGCGACACCATTGTGCTGTAGGGTTCCAGGAACTGTCTTTTCATGGCTGATCCCATGACTTGAACAGTACTCTTCAAATTCCCTTTAAGTGTACTCACCTCCATTGTCACTTCGGAGACGCTTTAGCTTTCGACCTGTCTCCCTTTATACCAGATCATGAAACTTCTAGAAAACTTGAAACACCTGATCTTTGGTTTTCAAAATATAAACCCACAATTTTCGTGAAGCATCATCAATAAAAGTAACAAAATATTTGTTACCGCTCATCGATTCAATTTCCATTTGACCACAAACATCAGAATATACCAAATCAAGTATATTCAATTTTCTTTCAGGCGGTGTCTGAAATGAGACTCTATGCTGCTTACCAAATAAACAGTAGTCACAAGGTTTTACCGTTGTACTTTTAGCATAAGAAATGAGTGATTTTATGGCAAGAATCTGTAATCCATTATCTCTCATATGACCCATTCTTTTGTGCCACAAATCTACAGAAATCTCATCTTGTGCCGCATTCAATTCACCTCGACATATTTCTGCATTTGTCATGTACAACGTGCCACGAGCAACTCCTTTTGCAATCACCAATTATCCCTTGGTGAGTCTCCACTTTTGATTTGCAAAATAGTTCTCGTATCCATCTCGGTCTAAAGCAATTCCCGAGATCAAGTTCATCCGCAAATCAGGTACATGCCGCACGTCTTTTAGAACCATTGTGCATTCGACATTTGTCTTGATACAAATGTCACCAATCCCCGCAATCTTTGAGTAACTTGTGTTACCCATTCTCACAGTGCCGAAATCACATGCTACATATCTGCAAAAAAGATCTCTTACCGGTGTGGCATGGTAAGATGTTGATGTGTCAACCACCCATTCCGACTTTGGACCTGCCAAATGCATGCATTACTCTTCGTCATTTATGAAGAGAACAACATTATCATTGTTTTGCACCACGGCGGTTGTGTTGTCGTCGTTTTTCTAGCCACTGGTTTCACCTTTGCCTTTCCTTAGATTTGGGCAATCTCTTTTGAAGTGACCTGGTTGATCACCATTGTAGCAATTTATGGCTTTTGATTTGGATCGGTTCTTGGACTTCCCACGACCTCCGGATCTACCATAGTTTCTTGAACTCCTTTGATAGCTCTTGCCTCTGCCTTCAGTGATGAGAGCATGTCCTTGATTTTTAGGCTTCTTTCTCATCTTTCCATTGAGTAGAAGAGCCGATGTGACATCTTTCAACTCAATGGTAGTCTTACCGTGCAGGATGGTTGTTGCCAGATTATCGTATGAAGATGGCAACGAGTTCAATAGCAAGATGGCTTTATCTTCTTCCTCAATTTTCACTCAGAGATTGGCAAGCTGTGTGATTAGTCCGTTAAACACATTTAAATATGACAAAAAAATTCGTACCTTCACCCATGTGTAGGGCGTATAGTTGCTTCTTCAGGTACAATTCATTTGTCAACGTTTTGGACATGTATAGGATTTCCAACCTTGTCCAAATAGCACATGTGGTATCTTCATCAACGATGTTATTTACCACATCATCTCATAAGTGCAACCTGATTGCACTAGCAGCATTTTCATCCAAGTCAGCCCAATCCTCAGCTTTCATGGTATCAGGCTTTTTGGCATCAGCATCTAGTACCTTGTGTAATCCTTGTTGAATGAGGAGATCCCTCATCCTTCTTTGACATGTGGAGAAACCGCTATCTCCGTTGAATTTTGCTAACTCGTACTTTACTCCGGACATTTTTTTTCCACCGAGTATAGTACTACCGAAGGTAAAATAGTATTTCTGTGAACGAGCAGAACCTATGCTCTGATACCAGTTGTTAGGAATAAACCCCCCACATAAATAATATTCACGGTAATAACAGCGGAACAATAATGTAGCACCGAGATACGATAATCAACAATAATAAAAGAGTGACAATGACACCAAGATTTTTACGTGGAAAACCCTTCTGAATAAATGGAAAAAACCACGACCCCGAGAGGAGCAACTGATACCACTATAATAAGGAATTTTACACTTTGTAGGACCGAGTAAAATACTACAAATACCACTACAATACTCAAAAATAATAACCCTCTTTTGATATTCCCACCTAACTACAATATCGCTCACACTCTCAGATTTTTCCTCACAAACTATTTTCTTATACCCTATCTGTGATACTTCACTCTTTCTTTCTCTATTTGTTGGTGTGTAAAATGAGAATCTGAAGGCTCCTATTTATAGGAAGTTGTAACTCTTAACCAATCAAAAGTTGGTTTCCTGCAACTTGCAATTTGCAAATCGAAAACCAAAACTAACTTTGGCCAAAATTGGTTTTGGCATCTGTTTCCTCTTTTGTTTTCATGATGGGGATGGAGCCCAAATATCTCATGTGAGTGAATTCACAATTTCTTAGATTAAAAACTTGCCAAGATTAAAAGATTAAGGGCGTTCATGTTGAAGAGTTTAAAATATCATTGGCACTACGTGCTTAGGTCTCATTGTCTTAGGTTTTATGTATAGTTAGTGTCAACTAAAACTGCTTATTTGAACACATTTTGCTTTCTTTTTAAGTGATTTGTTGGTCCTACAAAGTAGCTTTTATTTGTAGTTAAACATTGTTCGGGATCAAGAGGTTATCCTCTATCGGTAACTTATTTGGTTATTCGAAAACAGTCTCTCTACCCTTTTAGGGTAGGGGTAAGGCTGCGTATATTCTACCCTCCCCAGACCCCACATGGTGGGAATATACTGGATAGTTGTTGTTGTTGTTAGTAACTTATTTTGTTATGTTTTATGTCAATTTCGGATGCAAGACATATTTGTCAGCGTTTTGGACATGTATATGCTTTCCAACCTTGTCCAAATAGCACATGCGGTATCTTCATCAACGATGTTATTTACCACATCATCTCATAAGTGCAACCTGATTGCACTAGCAGCATTTTCATCCAAGTCAGCCCAATCCTCAGCTTTCATGGTATCAGGCTTTTTGGCATCAGCATCTAGTACCTTGTGTAATCCTTGTTGAATGAGGAGATCCCTCATCCTTCTTTGACATGTGGAGAAACCGCTATCTCCGTTGAATTTTGCTACCTCGTACTTTACTCCGGACATTTTTTTTTCACCGAGTATAGTACTACCGAAGGTAAAATAGTATTTCTGTGAACGAGCAGAACCTATGCTCTGATACCAGTTGTTAAGAATAAACCCCCCACATAAATAATATTCACGGTAATAACAGCGGAACAATAATGTAGCACCGAGATACAATAATCAACAATAATAAAAGAGTGACAATGACACCAAGATTTTTACGTGGAAAACCCTTCTGAATAAATGGAAAAAACCACGACCCCGAGAGGAGCAACTGATACCACTATAATAAGGAATTTTACACTTTGTAGGCCCGAGTAAAATACTACAAATACCACTACAATACTCAAAAGAAATAACCCTCTTTTGATATTCCCACCTAACTACAATATCGCTCACACTCTCTGATTTTTCCTCATAGACTATTTTCCTATACGCTATATGTGATACTTCACTCTTTCTTTCTCTATTTGTTGGTGTGTAAAATGAGAAGCTGAAGGCTCCTATTTATAGGAAGTTGTAACTGTTAACCAATCAAAAGTTGGTTTCCTGCAACTTGCAATTTGCAAATCGAAAACCAAAACTAACTTTGGCCAAAATTGGTTTTGGCATATGTTTCCTCTTTTGTTTTTATGATAGGGATGGGCCCCAAAGATCTCATGTGAGTGAATTCACAATTTCTTAGATTAAAAACTTGCCAAGATTAAAAGATTAAGGGCGTTCATGTTGAAGAGTCTAAAATATCATTGGCACTACGTGCTTAGGTCTTGTTGTCTTAGGTTTTATGTATAGTTAGTGTCAACTAAACTTGCTTATTTGAACACATTTTGCTTTCTTTTTAAGTGATTTGTTGGTCCCACAAAGTAGCTTTTATTAGTAGTTAAACATTGTTCAGGATCAAGAGGTTATCCTCTATAAGTAACTTATTTAGTTATTCGAAAACAATCTCTCTACTCTTTTAGGGTAGGGGTAAGGCTGCGTATATTCTACCCTCCCAGACCCCACATGGTGGGAATATACTGGATAGTTGTTGTTGTTGTTAGTAACTTATTTTGTTATGTTTTATGTCAATTTCGGATGCAAGACATATTTGTCAGCGTTTTGGACATGTATATGCTTTCCAACCTTGTCCAAATAGCACATGCGGTATCTTCATCAACGATGTTATTTACCACATCATCTGATAAGTGCAACCTGATTGCACTAGCAGCATTTTCATCCAAGTCAGCCCAATCCTCAGCTTTCATGGTATCAGGCTTTTTGGCATCAACATCTAGTACCTTGTGTAATCCTTGTTGACTGAGGAGATCCCTCATCCTTCTTTGACATGTGGAGAAACCGCTATCTCCGTTGAATTTTGCTACCTCGTACTTTACTCCGGACATTGTTTTTTCACCGAGTATAGTACTACCGAAGGTAAAATAGTATTTCTGTGAACGAGCAGAACCTATGCTCTGATACCAGTTGTTAGGAATAACCCCCCACATAAATAATATTCACGGTAATAACAGCGGAACAATAATATAGCACCGAGATACGATAATCAACAATAATAAAAGAGTGACAATGACACCAAGATTTTTACGTGGAAAACCCTTCTGAATAAATGGAAAAAATCACGACCCAGAGAGGAGCAACTGATACCACTATAATAAAGAATTTTACACTTTGTAGGCCCGAGTAAAATAGTACAAATACCACTACAATACTCAAAAGAAATAACCCTCTTTTGATATTCCCACCTAACTACAATATCGCTCACACTCTCTGATTTTTCCTCACAGACTATTTTCTTATACCCTATCTGTGATACTTCACTCTTTTTTTCTCTCTTTGTTGGTGTGTAAAATGAGAAGCTGAAGGCTCCTATTTATAGGAAGTTGTAACTCTTAACCAATCAAAAGTTGGTTTCCTGCAATTTGCAGTTTGCAAATCGAAAACGAAAACTAACTTTGGCCAAAATTGGTTTTGGCATCTGTTTCCTCTTTTGTTTTCATGATGGGGATGGACCCCAAAGATCTCATGTGAGTGAATTCACAATTTCTTAGATTAAAAACTTGCCAAGATTAAAAGATTAAGGGCGTTCATGTGAAGAGTCTAAAATATCATTGGCACTACGTGCTTAGGTCTCGTTGTCTTAGGTTTTATGTATAGTTAGTGTCAACTAAAACTGCTTATTTGCTTTCTTTTTAAGTGATTTGTTGGTCCCACAAAGTAGCTTTTATTTGTAGTTAAACATTGTTCGGGATCAAGAGGTTATCCTCTATCAGTAACTTATTTGGTTATTCGAAAACAGTCTCTCTACCCTTTTAGGGTAGGGGTAAGGCTGCGTATATTCTACCCTCCCCAGATCCCACATGGTGGGAATATACTGGATAGTTGTTGTTGTTGTTAGTAACTTATTTTGTTATGTTTTATGTCAATTTCGGATGCAAGACATATTTGTCAGCGTTTTGGACATGTATATGCTTTCCAACCTTGTCCAAATAGCACATGCGGTATCTTCATCAACGATGTTATTTACCACATCATCTCATAAGTGCAACCTGATTGCACTAGCAGCATTTTCATCCAAGTCAGCCCAATCCTCAGCTTTCATGGTATCAGGCTTTTTGGCATCAGCATCTAGTACCTTGTGTAATCCTTGTTGAATGAGGAGATCCCTCATCCTTCTTTGACATGTGGAGAAACCGCTATCTCCGTTGAATTTTGCTAACTCGTACTTTACTCCGAACATTTTGTTTTCACCGAGTATAGTACTACCAAGGTAAAATAGTATTTCTGTGAACGAGCAGAACCTATGCTCTGATACCAGTTGTTAGGAATAAACCCCCACATAAATAATATTCACGGTAATAACAACGGAACAATAATGTAGCACCGAGATACGATAATCAACAATAATAAAAGAGTGACAATGACACCAAGATTTTTACGTGGAAAATCCTTCTGAATAAATGGAAAAAACCACGACCCCGAGAGGAGCAACTAATACCACTATAATAAGGAATTGTACACTTTGTAGGCCCGAGTAAAATACTACAAATACCACTACAATACTCAAAAGAAATAACCCTCTTTTGATATTCCCACCTAACTACAATATCGCTCACACTCTCTGATTTTTCCTCGCAGACTATTTTCTTATACCCTATCTATGATACTTCACTCTTTCTTTCTCTCTTTGTTGGTGTGTAAAATGAGAAGCCGAAGGCTCCTATTTATAGGAAGCCGTAACTCTTAACCAATCAAAAGTTGGTTTCCTGCAACTTGCAATTTGCAAATCGAAAACCAAAACTAACTTTGGCCAAAATTGATTTTGGCATCTGTTTTCTCTTTTGTTTTCATGATGGGGATGGTCCCCAAATATCTCATGTGAGTGAATTCACAGTTTCTGAGTTTAGCAACTTGCCAAGATTAAAAGATTAAGGGCGTTCATGTTGAAGAGTCTAAAATACTACGTGCTTAGGTCTCATCTTAAATTTGACAGCAAGCTTATGTAGTTTTCATCTTTTACATTAGTTCGTTACTTTGAATTAATTATGTTCATTGGTCAAAGTGTTCATAATTATATTAGAAATTTCGTTGTGGACTTCTAATAAGTATAATAATAAAACTAATAGTTAAGTATTAACAACCCGTTATTTTCATCATTTAATTTTCATTAACTTGACCATAAAACATTTAAATTACCTGCTTAAGGTAAGTCTAATATTAACATAAATACGAAAAATAGAAAGCCTAAAAAATTGATGGTACGGTCACCAATATTTCCAAAATAATACATCTATTCATACCATAAAAAACTGCCTATGTAATGAAAATTGAAAAAATGCTCACTATGAAATAGAAGAAAAATATAAATGTTAAAAATAATTAGTTATTTAGTCATAATTGCCAATATTTATAATTGTTAGAAGGATCCAAAAAGAAACTGAAATCGTAGTATAAAAACTTCACAGTAAAACTACTTACTTTTCTTCGTTCAAGCTCATAGTCATATGCATCTGAAGATTTTCTTTTATGGAAGTAATAGTAAAATTATAATGGAATTTCTTACCGTTAAAGGATTCATATTAATCCATGAGCGAGTTTAAAAAAATATTTTTGTGCTTTGCACGAAATTAGTTACGCTCTTAAACAAATTATACTCTTAGTTACCCTCGAAGTTGGCTATTTGACAGTTGTTACTCTTGGACATTGACATGGTAAAGGGCATGGATATACACACTCTCCTTTAGGCACGTGAATGTGAAGAGAAATTTAAAAATCAACTTTCAGATGTAATATATTTCAATCGTTAATATAATTGTTTATATATTAGAATATAATCGTGTATTTCTTCTCGCTTCATCTTAATATACAATGCATACTTTATCTAACTTTGTATTCCAATTTCTTTTTCAAATACAGAGGCTATTTGATCCAATCGGGGGATAAATTTGTAATAACTTAGCTGGACTTTCACCATAAATAAAAATAGTTTTAGCTAAAATAATAAAGTGCTAACGGTGTATTATTTTTATTATTCTTTGTTAGATGGAATATATATTTTAATTGTGTATTTTATTTTCGAATTAAATCCATAAAAGAAAATTTGGCTAGAGCATTATTATTGTCTTGCTAATTTAAAAAGATATAGCCAAAATAACAAAGTTGTCATTGTTTTACGAAAGAACATACACGTGACATAAAATCATAATAAAAAATGACTCATATTTTTAAGTTTTACCCAACCTAATCCATATCGTACATATTTTGAAAGCACTAGCAAATTCAAAATATGTGTTCTTACAACCATTTTTTCTAAAAGCTGTGGAGTTAACATTGTGTTCTCACAACCATTGCTTTTACTATTTCTTCTTCTCACATCTTCTACATATGCTTTAACCCGTGTCACATGGTTGCGATGTAAGAAAATTGAAGAGTAGAAGTCCACCATTGAAGGTCATTCAAAGCTTTGCATTCGAAAATAAATTTTTTTGAGATTGTTAGCTGTTTGGATTGGGTGGTGTTCTAATTGATTGAAAATATCAAAAGGAGTTCAAAAATTAAATTTGAAGGGATTTGGAGTTGATTTGAGCTAAATTTCATAAAAGACGCAAGAAAGAAGACGAGGTCAGCTTTTTGTATAATTATGTATAATGTATAATGTATAATAGTGTATATGAGTGTATAAACACATCTTATACACCTTTATACAATCGTCTATAGACGAATTTCTTCCACGATTTTCATTTGCAATTCTTGTTCAAAACCAGTCCAAATCTCATTAAATGAATTCAAATTTTATATACAACTTCCTTGTACTATCTCTAACAAGCCTAAATAACACCCACTCCAAATTTCTCACAGAATCAAATTCGGAATTTATACCCACATATTTAAGCTTGTTAAAATCTAATTTTCACCACCCAAATAGATTTGATTTGTTGAACTAATATTTGAGTCACAATTACTGATTCGAAAATTAACTTAAAAGCTTGAGCAATCTTTTTTAAAAATTAAATAATAATTTCGAGAACCTATTGGAGTTGAATGTTGAATCTTAGCCTATTATTTTTGGGTTAGTTGGTTGTAAGTTGAAATATGAGCTATAAAAAATAGGGAGCCCAGTAATTCTTATGTGAAATTTTTCCTTGTTTCAAAGCCACCTACTATATTGTTTAAGTAAATAGAACAATTATTATAGTATATTCTCTTATTTTATTTGACAGGCACACAAATTTTTCCTTTTCAAAAAAAAATATTTTTTCAAAACTTGGATAACAATTCGTATTCTGTGGCTCATCGAAAGACTATTGTCGTGGAAGCTTCGACAACTTAAGTAATATTACAAAAAAGATAATTAAAATAAGAAAAGAATTTATATTTATATTTATATTTATATTGAAGTAAACTCTTACTCGATATTAGATTTCTAAGTATAAGAAGTTTTACCTAACTCAAATAAGAAAGATTTAACAGTCAAAATTAGAATTAATTTAAAAAGCATAAATATTAGAAAAATAATCAAGTGAATATTTTATTTAGTGTGAACTCTATATTAAAAAGGTAAAAAGGGTTATATATATCACCAGTTAATCACGAAGCACTATAGAGAAGATATAAAATTCATTCAAAACACTAAGCACGTAAAATTGTCTTAACAACAAACAATTAATATATATATAGTTTTATGTGATTAGATATGACTTTAATTGTCCATGAACTATTTATTTTGTACGACAAAAATAAAAGTCTTTAAAATTTATAATTAATTGTTTGTTGTTAAGACAGTGCTTAGTGTTTTGGATGAATTTTATATCTTCTCTATAGTGCTTCGTGATTAACTGGTGATTTCATATAAATTATTTGCTATCACGTTAAACATCCTACATGTTACATATATGAATTTATCTTCAAATAGCATACTTTATATAAGGTAAATTATTAAGAGATTTTATACTTTTAAATAGTAGGACTTCGTATCTAGTTTAATAAGGAAAGATATTATAGACAAATTTTTAGGTGATTTCAAGGTCCTAAATATTAGGAAAATGACTTAAATTACAATTTTATTTAATATGAAAGCTATTTTTTAAGGGTAAAAAAGGTGAACGACATTTCGCTAGGGGCCTTCGTGCTTTAGTATGTTTTATTTTAACTCAAATTTTCTACCAAAATCCCAAAAATCTACTAATGTTCATGTTTAAATACATATATAAACCATACATTTAACTCACAATATGTGGGAATTACTTACCTTGATATAGATGATAAAAATCTTCCTTTCAAGAACTCCAAAAATCGCCCAACCAAATTAAAGGTAAGAGAAATAGGTTAAATCTCGGATTAAAACACCCCTACTGCCTAGCGACTTTCGCACTTGCGGGCGAATGTATCGCACATGCGAGCTCGCTTTTGCGACCAAAAATGCACGTATGCGAAGCAGCATGGGTGACAACCCTTCGCACATGCGGACAAGGGTTCTGCTTCTGTGCACACGCAGGTGCGAGCCACTGTCGCTTCTGCGATGCCCTCAAATCTTGCGCTCAACATTTCCGCTCTTGCGAATGCGCAAGTGCGCCCAGAGCCCCGCTTCTGCTTTGAGCAACCGACCTCCACCTAGCTTCCCTTCCATCCGATTCTGCAGCTATTATCTCGCTTCTGCGAGGTTGCTTCTGTGATCAAGACTTCGCAGAAGCGAATGCACCAGCAGTCAAAATTTCTAGCATTGCCTAAATTTCGAATTTCGATTCGAATTCAATCTTTTTCAACCTCGAGGCCCCCCGGACCCCATCCAAACATACCAGCGCATCCCATAACATAGCACGAACATTCTCGATGCCTCAAATCACATCAAATAACATCAAAACTATGAATCGATGGTTGAAACATTTCTTTAAACTTTCAAACCTTCAAACTACGACGAACGCATCCGAATCATATCAAAACATTCCGGAATGACGCCAAACTTTGCGTGCAAGTCACAAATCATGATACAAGCCTATTCCAAGGCTCGGAACCCCGAACGAACAATGATAACATCAAAATCCACTTCAAACCAAACATTTGAAATTCTAAAACTTTCAAAAATTCTAACTTTCCATAATAAGCGCTGAAATGCTTCTGGACCACCCAATACTCAACCCGAATACACACCCAAGTTTGAAATCATCATTCGAATCTATTCGAATCTTCAAATCCCGATTCCGACGCCGTTTACTCAAAATTCAAACCTTAGCCAACTCTTACAACTTAAAGCTTCAGAAATTAGAATTGTCCATTAAACTCTGAACTTTCCAAAATTCGATTTCGACTACGCGTACAAGTCATAAAACATGATGAGAAGTTACTCAAGGTCTCAAACCACCGAGCGACGTGCTAGAGTTCAAAACAACCGGTCGGGTCGTTATACCTGGCCCCATTGTTTCGCTCTCGTACAAGATGGTGAGGCCTATCATTCAGAGCTTCCACTTGATAGTCCCCAAGGCACTCCGCTGCTTGGATCGTCTTGGGTAAAGTGTCTACCCTTTGAATTTGCAGCTCCATACGGGCATAAGGTTTCAACCCTTCCAGGAATGTGAAGAGTTTATCTTTGTCCCTTATGTCTCATATGTTTAGCATTAGCGTGGAGAATTCTCGCACGTAATCCTGCACTGATTTGGTCTGGCGGAGCTCTCGTAGCTTTCTCATTACTTTGTACTCAACATTTTCGGGGAATAACTGTAGGCGTACGACTGCCTTCAGTTTCGCCCATGTCTCAAGAGTATCTTCACCGGCCCTGATGGCTTCGTACTTCACCCGCCACCAGAGTTTAGCATCTCTCAGAAGATACATGGCAACAATTTCTACCTTCTTATCTTCTTCTAGGTCCCCCACGGCATCGAATTACTGTTCGCTGTCGAAGATGAAGTTTTCCACTTCTTTGGAATTTCGAGCTCCAGTGTATGGATTTGGCTAAGGAATTTTCACTTTTTGTGCCACGGGGGCGAGGTTCACAGCACCCCCGATTTGATTTCCTCCTCCTCGAAGCAGGCCTTGTAGCACAACATTGAGCTAACATGTCAAGTTGTCTATAGTTTGCTGCATGACAGCCACCCTGTCTGCCTCTTGTGCCTTGTAGGCTAAATCCTCGGGCACGCTCCTATTGAAGGCCCTCGAATTTTCCAAAAACTTTATGATGTGTTATACTCGATTTTGATGATCTAACAAACTTTTATATGAAGAACCAGAGAAAGGACATGATATGTAAACAGCACAACCAGTCAGCTTCAACTCAAGGAATTCCGGACAATGTACTGATAAACATACAAGGGACCAGTTGGAGGACTTGATCCCTTGACAGACTCACATACGAAAATACATGGTCAATTCTACAGCTGTAAAAAGCTGTGATAGAAAAGTGACTGTCTGCAACTGTACACACTACAATGTAGCAGTCACTTCTCATTGGTTGTGAAGGGTACTCTCAAGATATGAGATATCCTTCTTGGAATGTGCCAAGGTCTTTAATATCTTGTGTTGAAGAAGAACAACATATTCACTTGAGCAATTACTAAGAACATCCTCTCTAGCATTGAAGACTCAAGTGTTTCAAGAGCAAGAAGACAACTCCACTAAGACGAACCAGTTTCACCATGTGTTTAGTGTCCTTAGTTGAGTTGTAATCTTGTGGTTTGTTTTCATTGTATCCTATTTGCTTTAGTATAAGCTTCTTGTTAGGAATCTCTTAACCTCAAACCATTTGTGTTTTTGTGTGACTAGGGTTAGTCATAAGTCAAAGTCTTTGTAACTAGGTAGTGACAAAGTGGCTTGTAATAGTGTTTACAAGTTAGTATGGTGAAGTCTCTGTAAGAGTGCTTTACAAAGTGGCTTGTAATAGTTTAGATTACAAGTTAGTGAAGTTGAAATCCTACAGGTTTAGGTCGTGGTTTTTGTCCCCTTAAGAGGGATTTTTCCACGTAAAAATTCCGTGTCGCTTTACTTGTATTCTTAAAGTATATCTCTGTGGGAACTCATAGAGGACCCGACAACTCTGCTGTTTGGTGGACTTATAAACTATCACTTTAGCTTCCTATGTGGATGCCGTTTGCCGATCTCCTTCAGAGTCGCAACTAATGTTCTCAATGTCACCTTCGCCCTGCCGCATCCTACTGTCCAGGTCGTCCAACCTTTGTACTAATTTGGTTCTTAGTTCAGGCATATTATCCATGATGTGCCATAATACGTCAACCGTCTCTTAAAGGGCCGCGATGCGATCCGCATGATTCACCATGGTCAGAAATTGTGGTAATGACAATGTGTTCTCTCGTCCGATGTCGCGCCTAGGCTCTGATACCAACTGTTACGCGGTGCCTTCCCGAGATTCCTTGGAAGGGCGACGTAAGGCTAAGAAACCGATGTCCAAGTAGTTACTACCGCCAACTGAGGTTTCCTCCTTACGTTAGACAAGATTATCAATGTTGTACGAAAAAACCAATGTCAAGCGCAATTGAGAGAACATAAAAGAGAATTGAGAATGAAAGAAAAGCTTGATTGTATTAATAAAAGCTATTAATGATCTGTCTAGGGCTACTTTCAAAACTGCGGATTCTGTAATAAGACCCTATTCATGGGCATTCTCCGACTTAGAATCGAATTCATACCCGGCAATCTACGATCTACCCAGCGCCTTAGTTTATGTTGAATAGGCATACCCGACTTCCAGCTAATTGTCAAATACGGAAAAGCAACACGGTATCGAGGGGGATAGACACCAGTACAAAGAATTGGTTGCTTGCTAGAAAGTTTAAATGTTTGATCCCCCCAAAAGTGCTTAAAAAAATAAACCAAAGTTACGGAACTTGACCTAACTAGGCGAAAGGAACATACTGGAAGTACATGAAATAAAACTACTCTAAATTTACAATGAAAAGGACTTAGTTTTCTACAAGGTAGAAACTGGTCCGTTGTCAGCAACCTTTGGCATCACGGTCTGCGCGCGCGATGCTGTTGGCATCTGCCTGAGGTTGGGCGCTGGCGAGGGCTATCGGTGGGGCGACAAAGGTACATGCGCGCTTGTCACTTGATGCAGTCAACCCCACAGGACCGTCCATGGTGTTAGGCGTTGGAAAGCTTGCTAAGAAGCTATGGGACGCGTCCAAGGGATCATGTGTCATGATGAGAAAGCCGCCCAAGCCGTCAATGATTTGGATCCCTATTTGAACAGCAACCTACCCTTATGCCATCTGAACTTTTGGCTATTAGCACAAGCATAAATTAGCTTTTGTTGCAAGTTGGTTCCATGCGATGCATACATAATGGCTAGACATCAATTCTCGTACAAATAGTTATATTTCGCCATTCAAATTTTAAATGTAAGATGAATAATCAAGTCTCATGTCTTTCTTGCTTTGTCGTATATGGAATGGTCCATGACTAATAGTTCTAATAATTCTCCAATATGTTATATCCAATGTAGTTTCATTAATAGTGCTTGTTCTTCTTTTTTTGTATGATTAAAATTAACCGTAGCAAAGTATTTACTCTACGCAAATTTTATTACCCATTTCATGTTTTTAAGTAATTTAATCAAACTTTTTGGTGAGATAGATAGCTCTGTCAAAAGTTAAACAGTACAGCTTTAAACAAAAAATTGACAAATATCTCCAAAAATGCTCTTAATCAAATAGAATAACAAAATCAATTAATGCAATTCAACTGAGCGCGGGAAATCTGAACGGAATGCCGAGTAAAATCGCGGGAAATAGCAACCACAGGTAACCCACTACCGTTGATACCGGTTGCCGTATCCTAATGTTTTCAATTTTCATATCACAAAGAGGGCTCCACAGCCCAGCAACAAAAGGAAAACAACAAAGGGGGAAATTTTGGGGGAGCCCTCTTCAGTGATCAAAATTGGAACTCCTAATTTTGCAAAAAAACCCTAACGCGAGCTGATCCAATGGAGGAGGAACCAGTAGATGAAGGACTTCGTAGCCGGCGTAGGTTAGTCCAGGCGACGCTGTTTCCAAACAGTGCGAAGCAAATTCCAGTTAAAGGAGGAGCTGAAGAAGAAGAAGAAGAAGAAGAGGAGGATGTGGAGGAAGAGTGGTGTGAGAGCCAAGAAAATGGCAATAAGGCGAAAGGAAAGCAGAAGAAGAATAAGAAGAGAAATTCCAAGACAACAACACCACAAAGTCACTCGCGAGCTTCTAAGAAGGTTAATTTGTTGTTAGTTTATTATCTAGAGAGCTTGAGCTGATTTTGCTACAATTGTGATTAATCTGACTAATTTGAATGAATTAGCTTCAGAATTTCGTGATGTCAATAATAATAATAATAACAACTATAAAAAATTAAGAGAGGCGAACTATCTCTTGTAATTAGTTTTCTAGCTTGAATGTGGCCCTGGTTTTGGACTGGGAATAGAAAAACCACTGCGAAATTTCAACTTGGTTCAATGCCACCGGTTCTGAGGGTACTTCTAAAGAAGTGATAGTCTGCTCCAAAATCCTCCAAGTCCACCATTGTTATATTCCAAAAAGCATGGAATTCTGTATCCTTTTTGATAACCACGGTAGTGTTAGGGCTAGCTCGTGCACATACTCAACTATTTCACTGGGTACTTACATCCTCCCACCAATGCAGGTCCTGCAAAACTCTGTCAACCAAGGCTAGGCAGATTTTTTGATTCGCCCTAGCTTCTTCAATCACTAGGCCACACCCTTGGTTGCACAAACAGTTTGTATTTTCTCCCCTTCTCCGCGTTGTCCATTTTTTTTGTGCCTACACTGGTCTCCTACAGTCGGCATCCCTTCTCTGCATCTACCTCTCTAATATTAGATTTTTTGATTATCCAATTATGTAGAGAGAAGAGTAAAATCTTGCTTAGAAATAGCAGAAAAAGGACTGAACAACACTGTATCTCTGATTTTATTTGCTTGCTTTAATATTCAGGTTGCTCTAAGTGGTAAAGAAAGTTCAAGCAAGGAAATTCCTGATGGAGATTCTCCAGTTACTATCAGTAAGTGAATTACTTAAAAAGATGTTCTTTGCATTGTCCATACTGACAATAAAGGTGGAGCCTGGAAGGGGAGAGAGGATTAAGGATAATCTATGGGGAAAGAAAGAAAACATTTCTCCTATGTGAATTATTGAATGCTGAAAGTGAAAGAACGATAATTGTCTTTCTAATTAACCGAACAGAATGACAGGTTTTGTTGCTTATTTATGCTTCTTTTGATGTTTTCTCCAGAAACGGATTTCTTTCTAAAGATTTCCGAGAGAAAGAATCAGAAGAGACAGAGACATGAGCAGATAAACATTGGATCACCTGAAAAACTCCTAAAATCTTGCTCACCTCCTGCAAGTATGCTTTTTCTTTTTCCTGCAATCCATGCTGTTTTTAATTATTTTTCACTCAACTAGGGCATTGTATTTTTGATAAGGAAAAAAAAACCTAAGGCATCATATATTGCAGAGGGAAACTTTAGCATATCTCGTGTCTTAAATTTTTAAAAAGGGGTATGAGATAGATTATGCAATGGAAGTCCTTTAGAAAGTTGCATGCACTCTTGATGCTGCAATTCTCATCGTTCAGAGGTTTTGTCCTCATATGTTAAGATTCTTTTGTTCCAACAAATTTTGAATTTGGAAACCAAATTTGCATGCTATAACTGTTGCTGGCAATTTATTGCTTCTGACTGAACACTGTTTGGAAGATAAGAAGACTCCTCGGTCGAAGAAGAAGCTTGCTAACTCAACACCAAAGAAATGCCAATTGGATGTCACAGGAAAAGAAGAAGTGCTGATCAGTGGATCGATGGAATCATGTTTGGTTCCACGTAACCTTATGCAGGATGAATCAATGTTACACTCGATTCCTGATCTCCGAATGGAGGCTAGAAAGACATCTGAGGTTAGTTGAACATTTTATTTTTATTTATTTATCAATTGTGCAATACCTTGTTTAAGTTAGAACATTCTCACTCTTCTCATTTCTTCTGTGAAAAAAAGCACGATCATCTGTGTGGTTGAGTTATGATGATTCTGATCCTTCAGATTTTTCATTTTAGCACTTAATGCTGGATCCTGTTATGCTTCTTGTAAATGTTTTTCTTTGGTTTTATGTGATATCTGCAAAGTTTTTCCTGATGTTTCTTTCTTCTAGATTTTGCAGAATATGGCCCATTTCATTTTCATAGTATCACACAACTGAAGCTACAGTTCTGTTTTGGTTATTCATAACTTTCTTTACTTTCACCAGGAGGATTCCCGCAGATATGCAGGAAAACAAATACATCCTTTTTTTCAATCCTGCAAAATGGGTAAGAAAAGCCAAGAAGTTATTGATGTGGAGAGTAACTGGTACTCTTCTGAGGAGGGGAAAAGCCTTACTTTCAGCCCTATTCATGTATTTGAAATAGTTACGGTATGGTGTCCTTTCTCAATTCTATACATAGTATCTACATGGCTGTCTCCTATGCTACTCTTGTAATAACTTTGTCCAGTTCTTTTGCTTGGATGAAATATAAGAATTCCCTTTGCAGGAGGATGAAACTGCATTTGATTGGGGCCACTGGATCTTTTCTGAAGCTTCTTTTCTCGATACTGATGTTGTGCTAGAATGTGGAAGCTCTTCATTCTCTGAAGGTTCCTTCACCTCTCTGCAATTTGATAACTATTCTTGCACCTCTTATCCGAAGAAAACATTGTCACAGCAAAACAAGATTGAATTGAATCAGCCTACTATTTCACAAGATGAAGTGGTTTCTGATCATTCTTCTAGAGAAACAAAATTATATCCTGCAGCATTATCCGTAGTTGCTGAGGAACAAGTCAGCCACTGTGAGCAGCTAAAGAATGCAGAGGTGGTAAGTTCTGACATAGCCTTGTTTGAATTTATATTGTTTGATGCTCATATTGATTATGCCCCAAAGTGTGGACAATTGTCACGCCCCGAACCTGGGCCTGGACGTAACACGGTACTCGGTGCCTGACTACATGTGACCGAGCGAACCAACTGGCTGGCTGAATCAGCATGTGATATCATAACATACTGAATGCGGAAGATAAACTAACACATGCTGATATACTGAAAGTCTGGACGATATAAATCATAGTGCGGAAATACTAACACAATTCTAAAACATATTTACAGCCAACATGGCTTAATATGAAAAGCCTGCGACTCTGTCTAACTGTTACTCTAGTCTATGAAGCCTCTAATGAAGTACTGAAACACTGACTGTCTAAAATTACTAAAGACTGTAAGGTAATGATAATTCCCCGCACAAACTGAGGATCACCAAATTGCTGGTACGAGAATCCTAGCGCTATGAATCGTCAACCTTTAAATCATTACCTGCATCGTGAGATGCAGGCCCCGGGCAAAAGGGACGTCATTACATTTGAATTGCACTGGTATGTAAAGCAACTGAAAGAAAGAATTATAAATGCTGAAACTGAAACTAAACTGATAACTGAAATGATAACTAATAAATGAAATGATAACTGATAACTGAACTGACAGCTGATAACTGAATTGATAGCTGATAACTGAACTGATAACTGATAACTGTTAAATGAAATGTTAACTAATAACTGATAACTGAACAGACAGCTAATAACTGAACTGATAGCTTATAACTGAGCTGATAACTGAACTACTGAACTGCTAACTGAACAAAGGAAGTAACGATATGAATACTCCCTCTTCTGAACGATGAACGACCTGTTTATCTGAATAAGCTACGGCCTCGGGCCCAATATATATGTGCACAAGCTACGGCCTCGGGCCCAACCCAAGTATACGTATACATAACTACGGCCTCAGGCCTTGAAATGCATAAAGCATAAACTACGGCCTCAGGCCCAAACATGCATAAAGCATAAATTACGGCCTCAGACCCAAGTATGCATAAAGCATATAAACTACGGCCTCAGGCCCAAATACACGTGTTCAACATTCAGGAACTGAGAATCATACTGAAATACAAGATGCTGAAATACTGAACCATAGTGAGTTACGTGATACTTGAATACTGAATAGAGCTAGACTGAGACATATATTCATGAACTGATTATGAAAATTGAAACTTCAACCGTTTATGACATGCTGAGTAAGCGATACTGAGACTCAGGGACATCAAACCAAGTCTATATTGAATACGAACTGAGCTCACAACGTTCAGAATGAAAATCATGAACGAGTTATGAAGCTAGGGAATGGAATTTCTATAACTATTCAGGGAACTAGGCTAAACTATGTTTCTGAGACAATTGGTAACGTGGTAAAAGAAACGTAGTGTAGGGAGAATCATTTACATTCCCAAACATAGAGAGTTAGCCTCACATACCTTAATTTCCTGTTCTTGAGCGTAATATAATGTTTGCCAACCCTTTCAACTTTAATCTATATCAATGCAAGTCAAAGGGATTCCATATTAGCAACAATATCCATGTTTTGGTCACTTAGGCATTTTATCAAACACTTGGTGGCATAAAGCTTCATAGCCCTTATTAATGGTGTTTCTATACCCAATAACCCATTCTTTTGCTCCTAGATAAATTCTAGAGTCTCAAATAGTTATAATCTACATTATTCTTTATCACCCATAAGGTAAACAACACCCTTAACCAATAATCAACAACCCAAACCTATAGTCGTTCATGTTTTTCTATCAAACCCATCAATTCATATCTCATGAACTAGAGTCTATAATCATTAATCCAATGCTAGAATCAATTAGAGGGTGAAGACATTACCTTTTTGAAGTTCAATCCCCTTGTATTTGAGTTCTAGGGTTCCTTCTCTCAACAATGATGTCCAAATCGAATATCTAATGATATGGAGGATTTACCCATGTTAATAAGATGTTGGGGAATTGAAATAAACTTAGAATCACCATTAGAACTTACCTTGGATGGTGGAGGGACCTTTAAGGAGTTAGGTTTTTGAGAGCTTTCCTTTATAGATCAAGTTTTTATGTTTTGGGGATGTGGGGGACGAAGTAGGGCTTTAAAATGACCCCCCACTAGCGCCCCCGCACCTGGAGTCCCAACCGCGCTAAATGGCCAGAACAAAACCCCATTAGCGCGGTCGCGCTATTGGGCGCGCATATTGCGTAGTGTTTGTAAAACGAGCATAACGTTTTGCACAGATATCCGTTCGGGCTCCATACTATATCGTTGGAAAGCTATTTCAAAAGACTACAACTTTCATGCTTTGGGTTTTCTAAGATTCCTTACACATTTTCACTAAACACTGCTGGAAGACGGATCTTTTGCAAACTTAGTCGATTTTGTCGAATCTTATGCACCTCACTTTCCATCTTGATTTTGAAATAACTATTTTCACCCATAATCATCCCGATAGGACTTCATATGTCCAAAATATAACCTTACTACTCCTTTAACTCATTCATACCTAAGCCGAATGTACGGGGTGTTACAACAATATACTTTTTTTTACTGAGGATTATAATTTTGAGTTGGTAATTATTTTCTAACTGGGTATTTTGGTTGACTTATTGCGTAATGTACAATCCTGCTTTCAGAGATACAGAAAGAAGTAAAGGCTTGATATTCTAGTCAATTTATGAGTCTTTACGTTTCATATCTTTTTTGTCTGATCATCCGATAATGCTTGTGGTTTTGATAATTGTAGGCAAATGTAGTGGACACAGTTGACTCCCTCCAAAATAACCTCAGTTCAGATACCAAGAAGCAAGGTAGATTTATTCAAGAAAGGTGAGGATGTTTATGATCTTGATGGAGCAAATAGTTCTGAAGCTTGTTAAAATTATTCTACTCTGTGCAACCAGTCCTGTTAGACCTTACCAAAAGGTCCAAAACAATGAGAATTAATAAAACGAGCTTTCTTATATTGCAAGCTGATACATGTGGTGCGATCCAGGTTGTTCCCATCACATTCTGAAATTATAAATGGGTGCACATCATAGTTCATTCCTAGAATACAGGATAAAAGAAGCTTTTGCTTCTTGTTGACTTGAAATATATGTTGCTCCTTACAAAAACTACGTCTCACCAAGTTGGAGTCGGCTATATGAATCATCACTTCTCCATTAAGCTCAACTCATGTATTATGGGTGCTGCCTTTTTTATGTAATGCTGATTTACTTTTAACTATTTTTTCATGTTTAGGATAGTATTTGACTACCAAAACTGTCCCACTCGGCCCAAAAGTTGCCTATGGACAAACAAATATCAGCCTGAGAGAGCTTTTCAGGTGAATATCTCATTTTTTATACCACCACTGTTAATATTTATCTGTCTATGTTGGTGAAGACAAGTCTTAAAAGATGTTTATTCACTCATATGTTGATATTTCTTCCATATGCAGTATGATAAATGTTCTCCAACATCTTGTATGCAGGTATGTGGTAATAGCGAGCCAGTGAAACTTTTAAGTGATTGGCTGCATCTTTGGCATGAAAAAGCTTCTCGCACAAGCAAACCATGCGTTCTTAGTGATAGAGTTACTCAAGACTCCTATGATAGCCTGTATGAAAGTGAAACTGAAACCGACTCTACAAACGAAGAACAGCTGAAGAATGTCCTCTTGGTATCTGGACCAGTTGGGGTATGTAGCTAGTTTCTGCTCTCCTATTGCAAAAAGTCTTTGCATGTTCCTGGAGTTCCCAATCTCTCTCTCCATCTGTATGATCCCATTTCTGGTTGATAGCTTAATCCCATGTGTCCTGTCTTACCGAGAATTTATATATCTATGTGCTTATGAAACAACAACCCATGGTTGTGAAGTATATTGTGAAACAAATCCATGGGTTCTTTCATAAGCAAGTAGAAATACATATAACTACCTTGGGTTTACTGTAAGGGATAGTTAGTTTCCTTCTTTCTTTTTCTTTTCTAATAAATAAACTAGTTGCTAAGATTTGAAATTTCATCTTCATCAAAAGGATTAGAACTATCAATTTGCCCAAATTTCATCAATCAGGCCAACCATTAGTCTTTCTTTTTTGGGTTAGCGGAGCAATAGTTCAGGTTTCACCTTGATTGACTTTTAGCAATGTCCACTTTTCCTTACCAAAGAAGAAAGAAATGTCTACCTTCCCTTTCCAAAGAAAAAGAAATGTCTACTTTTCGTCTCCGAAGAAAAAAGAAATGTCTACTGTTCCTTTCCCTGTGCATTTTGCATTCCAGTAGAAGTTCAATTAAAATGTCTGATTTATGAAAGAAAGAAAATCTGATTTATGCAGATAATTGCTTTGGCATGTTTTAGAAAGCAATAATAATACTATTTAAAATTTATGCCGTCTTTTATATCTGATTTATACATTTACGAGTTCATATTCACGGCAATACATGTGTTAAGCATTATATATGTCAGAAAGTTGTGAATTTGTTCATTTGATAAACACAGTGAACTGGAATTTTTATTGCTTTTCCATTCCATTTAGTGAAAATATTTCCAGAGTTGCACTTTGTAGTATGTACCCTAGAGCAAAGAACTTATGTTCTGCTAAATCTGAATTCTTGCTACAACAGTGTTCTTTTACGCTAGAATGAAACTTAGCCTTGAATAAATGTGCTTCATATATTACGCATGATCAGCTCATGATCACAAATTTAAAAGTCCCCCAACCTTTTGGGTGGTGGAGGTTGAAAGAAAAAAGGTATCGTGTTTGTTCTTTTTACTTCTATCTATCTTCCTTTCTATGGCTTCTCTGAGAAAAAAATGAAGAACTTGTTGAAATGATGATTAACAATGTTACAAAATTGGCTCATTATATAGGAGAATAGGGCCTATGGGCTACTTACAGTGTTGTTCATAGTTATTCTGTATGCCTAATAAGATAGGTTATTATTCGATAACTAATGCAAAATAAGTTGTGGTATCTCATAGGATATTTTATAATATCCTATTTACTCAAATTAAAGAATCTAAACATGTTCTGAATTTAGAGATGCAACTTAATAATTCTCCTGGAATTTCAGTGCCCTCTCAAACTCAAAGTGATGAAGATACTTGGATTTGCAAATCAAACTTCAAAACAAGTTGAATATAAAGGACTCTTAAGCTTATTTTCATTTCAATGTTCTCTTTTTGGAGCAATATGGCAGATGCACATGATACACAGGGTGTAGAGGTCATGCTCAATTTTATTTGCTCTCTTTGCAGTCAGTAAGGACATTTGTTTTGGTTGTAACTGTCTCTATACACCAGCAACCATTTGATGCCGGTTTTCATTTGTAAAGTACCTTACTTATAAGAAAAGGTTGAATATAAAGGAACACCTTTTATTGCCTTGTCACTGCCATGAGACAACCAATTGGGTAATGGTGCTACCATGAATCTATGAGGCAAAGAATAAGGAAAGTTGTTTTTGAAATAATTACCGGAAATTATATAACCAAAGAAGAGTTTCAATTCTCGAACTTTGGTATCATGAAGAAAGAGTAGAAGATTTTTCTACCATAAAAAAGAAGAGAAGAATCTTTCAGAATAGTGACGTGAAATTTAGTGTTAGTATAGGAATGCAATTCCCAGATTTTGGTACCATGAAATTTTTAAAAAAAAAATGAAGTTTTAGAAAACGTTTTGCTTGAAGTGTCACTAAATATAAGTACCAAAATAGTAGTCGAAAGAGAGTGAATGATCTTTGAAAAAGAGATGCAATACCATCAAAGCGGTTACTGGGAAAGAGACGGGGGGCCACCAGACAGTCGTAGGTGCCATTCAATGATCGCAAACATGGCACATTGATTCCCAATATTCGCAGAAAAGAGGCATGGTGTCACCGAAATAGTCATTGACAAGTAAAATGTTGCTGCTAGAATGGTTGTTGGAAAGGAGAAAAAAAAGGTTTAGGCAGGCAGGCGTATGAGGGCTCTCCATTAGGCAAGAAGTACTGAAGTCTATAATAAAATTGTGAAGGCTATGATACCATGTGAAAAGAGAAGAGAGAATACATCTTGTGTACAAGAGGGTGTCTTATATATAGGAGTCTTTACTGTATAGACTATGGTAGATAATCAGTCTCTAAGCGATAAGGTTGGCAATTGTTTAATAATTGAATATATATTCTATGGTCTTCTCCTTGTGAACACAAACCTTTGAGAGGATTATGAAGAAAGAGAATGCCGTAAATATTGTGAAATAGATCTTTGAGAGGCGTGTGACCCAACCGTGCATCCTCTCAAAATCCGATTTTTCTGCCATTGTAGAAAACCAGATACAGCCATAAGAATGTACACGGCTAATCCTGGAAGTTACACACATATCACTGCTGCAGTTTCTTTTGCGATAGTTTTACTAATATTGTTATGTTAGGCTTAATCAGACCTGCTTTAGTATGTTTTGAATTAGCTGTTATTGGTGATTTTACGTGCTAAGTAATATTATGCAGAGTGGGAAGTCGGCTGCAATTTATGCCTGTGCTAAAGAACAGGGATTTCAAGTTATTGAGGTAATTCTAGTGAAAATTTTTAGACATATTCAAACCAAACTCTGATAAATAAAACTTCTTAAAGTTATCAATAATCTACTTGGCTAATTTTTTTGGTCTATTGTCTTGCTAGGTCAATTCATCAGATTGGCGAAACGGTGCTCTTGTAAAACAGAAATTTGGGGAGGCTGTAGAATCCCACTGGCTTCAACGGTTCGTCTATGTCTGGATGCTAGTTTTCTTTTGTTTTTGATTGATTTGTGATAAAATATTATAAGATACATATATGATTGTTTCTTTGGACTTATTCATAGTAAAAAAAATTAAGATATAAAGTGTAAATAATTGGAACACTACCTGTATCCTTTTTCCTTTTGAGGGTACTGTACCTTGTAGTTTGGTATACTGTTCAAGTATTTGCATTTAAAGATGAAACATTTCTCTGTGATGGTTCATGTTTTTTTCTTTTGGGTACTTCATTGTTTTACTTTTCACATTTAGTTCTGGCCATCTTAAATTTGTATAAGTAAAAGCATAATTTAACATTCATCTAGAATTCTTAAACAACCAAGTAATGCATGCTGGCACACAATTCTTAGATTGGTTTTCCTTCAGCAAAAACATTTCATTAGTCACAGATTTGGGAGGGAAGAACTGAGGCCTATTAGTAGCCTCTCGGCATGTTTGTTGACCATTTTCTTGATGTGCCATGCTTGTTCGTAGAAAAGTTAGCTGCATTACTCAATGAATATTTATCTTCATTACCTATTTCATATAGAAATCTGCTGCTCACAGAAAAAATGGGTGAAAATCTTGCAAAGTAGCCAATCTATTTTTCTTTTTGTCCATGATGGGATTTCGCTTCATTTAAGCCACTTTATCACTACAATCTATAATGACTTGACATCCACTATTTCCATGTTTTCTGTTTGATTCTTGTTTCAGGATTCAAAAAGATCCAGCGTATGTGGAGGACAAACTAGTGTCTGGTGGTGGAGTTACTGAAGTGATACCTTTGTCTGATGAGGAAAATGCTCCAACTGCCTGTGGAGTGCAAAGGAAACAAGTCTGTAGGGAGGAGATAACCGCTAATCATCAGGGTGAAAATAAGACTCTAATCCTTTTTGAGGACGTGGATACCGCTCTTTGTGAAGACCGTGGTTTTGTCTCTACCATTCAACAACTTGCGGAAACCGCAAAGCGGCCCATGATATTAACTAGCAATAGTAAGGGGGTTAAATGGTTGAAATACCATAATTTGTCAAGCTTATGTTTCACAAATTAAGTATTATTCTTCGATGTGAGTAGGTGACAATCCGGTGCTCCCAAACAATTTGGATAGGCTACAGGTGTGCTTTGCACTGCCGTCTTTGAAGGAGCTCCTTGAACTCGCACACATGGTACAATTACTTTTTGCTAGTTTTGCGCTGATATCATCTTTATTTGGCTAATCAAAGATATTCCCTGTAGGTTTGTGCTAGAGAACAAGTTAAAATTCACCCAGTGCTGGTAGAGGGGTTTGTCGATCATTGCCATGGAGATATTCGTAAAACTATTATGTATCTCCAGTTTTGGTGTCAAGGCCAAACCTTGAAGAAAGGTAACTCACCAATTATCAAGGAGCTAATGCATGCTTCAGGATAGTTGATTGCATGATAATTCTTGTACCATTGCTAAAGAGGATGCTAATTGAAAAAGTTCATCAAGAAAAAATTCTGAAGCTTCATGTTATTTTGTAAAAGTGAATCCTCTAAAACCAGTGCATACATCTTACTGATAATAACGAAAATCATTGATAACCTCTTTTTGCATATGGAGCAGGTTGACATAGAGATTATCACGTCATTTATTGAGGATCTTGCTTAAGATTAAATTTTGACCAATCAAAGCTTCAAGCCTTTTATTATTCATGAAATGCTTAGATATCTTGAATGCAATGACAAATGATATGAGAGGGCAAAACAAGATAGAAAGATAGAGATAGAATCTTGGAAAAAAAAAGAACCTTCTTCTCAAAAACAAATTTGAGTATAGGACCCAAATCTTTGCTTGAAGCTCAAATAACAAGCAAAATTATCAAACTAAGAATTAGGATTCAACCCATAAAGAAACTCACCTTGAAGACTAGCTAGAAGAGCAAAGTTAGTTTAAATCCTCATAGGATAAATTGCCAAAATCTAATGGTTCAGTACACATAAAAGTGATGGTAAAAAGAAATCAGGATACAGGAACAAGCTCTATCCTTATCTGAACAGTTCTCATCCTTCATGGTGATGGTGAAATTATGACTAAATTATATCTACACTCTATGTTTTCTTCACAGTAAAGGTTCGTTTAACCCATTTAATCTGGTGTTTTATTTACTCCGGCCAGATAATGACTTGCAGCTAAGATATAGTCCTCTTCAGTTTGATCTAGAAGCTGGTCATCTGCTACTACCGAAAATTATCCCTTGGGATTTCGCTTCTCCGCTATCGGAACTTGTGGATGAAGAGATAACTAAGTCGATGAGGGTAGAAGAAGAAAGATACTGTATAAAGGAGGAAGCAGAAGAAGTCGAGCTAAACAATATTACAGAAGAGAACAATTCTAGGGATCATGATATGGGTGCTAACAATGTTGATGGAAAAAAAGACGCAATGTTGAGCTTGCTCTACTCATTTCAGGATCATAACGAATGTACTATGTTTGGTACTAACTCAGAATTTTCTGATGCCTCTGAATCACCGATTGCATTCACTCGAAGGAATACACTGAGAAAACTTGATACAGTTATGTCTTCAGATTCAGAGGAAGAATGCAGCAGAGTTCCCTTATCGTTAGATCAACCTGAGATCGGAAATGAAGAGCTTGAAACAGCATGCAGTTCACCCTCCCATTTTTCAGCCACTGAAATCTCCTGCAGTTTACCAACAGAGAATCTTCATTTCAAGGCAAAGAGGTTGAAAAGAAATTATTTGGAGACAGTTGATTATTCTACTGTGAATGTTGTAAGCAAGTCAGTGAATGTTTCCTGTGTGCCAGAGTCATCATTCATCCCTGAGACTCAGCTTACTATTGATTCAGAATTAATTTCAAGTACAGAGTCATATAATGATGTTGATGTCAAAGTTGAGGCAAATTATTGTAGCAATCTGTCCCTTCCAAGTATGTATTCTCTCAAGGTTGAGAAACTTGATGAAAATGTTATTTTATCTTCTGAGTATCAGGAATTGCAGGGTTGTAGTTCTGATAGAATAACGAAATCAATTCCTGGAGAGGTCGTGGAGCATTTTAATGGACAATGCATGGAGGATGTTCCAAGTGGATATCGGGTGTTGGATGAGTGTAGCCGCATGGACTTCAGTAGAAGCTCTACATCCTTTAAGACTACTGTGGAGTTTAACCTGAATACTTCTGTACAAGATACTTGGAAAAGACTTCGTGAAGGTTACCTGGATCTGAAACAGTATGTTACCCCGGAGCAGAAAGAAGCTTCTCAAATTCTCAATGTTGCTCACGAAATGAGTGATTTAATTTCAGTGGCTGATTTATTACTTGCTGACTGCAAACACCTTCTATACGTAAGTAGTTTGTTAGATACATATATTACCTTTATGTTACTGCATGTGCAGTTTTTGATGCTTGTAAGTACTCATCCAGGATTCGTTGGAGCCTTCAATGATCCCTATTGAAGAATCACATTTGTATAACTGGCATGATGACCAGTTGCAGATGTCATCAATTTTCGCTCAACATGGAGTTTGCCTTTTTGCTAAAGAAATTGCTTCTCTCGGACCAAACACTGCATCTGTAAATAAGGTGGATTTGGCCTGGGAGATGTTGACATCCACAAACAGTACAATGGCTCTGGGAAAAATGGTTGGACAGAGTAGGGGAAAACATGATGGTTTGCATTTAAGGCGACCGAGAATCTGCCATTCCTTCAGAAGGTATAGGACCATATGCTTCTGTTACACTTGCTTATAAATAACTTGTTCTCATAAGTAGTTGTGTATCTTCCAAGTAAATTGCATATCAAATCAAGTTGGCTCTCTAACTTTAGATGTGTCTATTGCTTGTCACTGCTTGGACATGTTCAGCTTGGGATTTATACTCGCAGATATTCAATCTATTACCGTAGAATGGTAAACTGTTTAGAAAGAGAGTGCATGATGAAACATGTACAAACCACTCTAAAGGAATGATAAGAATTAGAGAACTATATACTTGCAATGACTTCTGCTTTCTCTGGTTGAGAAATGGTGAAAGATCATGGAAGATTAAACCTCAAAAGAATGGACGGGGTTTCTGTGAGGAAAATTTAAGTGAGTTGAGTGAAAGATCGTGGGCTGAAATTGTTGACTCCAGAGGTTCTGTATGGAAGCTTATTAAACTGCAAATCTTTTTCTTTCACCGAAGAATGGACATTTTTATGAAATCTAGAGATTGGATATTCTGATAGCCGATAGGCCATTGCATGTTTGTACCAGGAAAGATTTCCACGTCAGTAGTTTTTATACAGTTTTTAAATGTTGGTTTTATACCACCACTAACTGTTCCCTGTCAATTCTTTGAATTTGTTCATTTCTATGATTTGCCCAAAATTTCCAAGATTGGTCAATGCATGTTACTGTTGTGACTTCGTGTTAGGACTTCGTTTTTAATTTAGCTCTTGATAATTACTGCAATATTGCTGAGTTGCCTTGTATTGTTCCTGTGTCTCAGCAAAGCGGATCCGAATGCTTACAACTTACTTCAGTCTGTTGTTCCCTTGCGCTCACACATTGCACTGAAAGGTGATTCATTTCATGAATATCTGTCTTCATTGAGCCAAATTTCTAGATTTGGAACCACCCGGTTATCAGAAAGCATCGGCAGGAGAAAACAGAGAAGGTATGTTTCATGTCCCACCAAAATGCAGTTTGTGCATTTCTCAAAATAGCTGAAAAAAGATTGGCAGCATTGTTAATGACATGTTTATTTTCTATCCAAATTGAGAATTGCAGGGCACGAGCTGCTCAACACTACCTGAGTTCTGGTAAATTATCATTGTCTCAAGATGACGTCTCATTACTTGGTCAATATAATTGTTACCAGAAAGTTTCACCAGGCTCTGGGACTTAATGTACATATAATTTAGTGGAGATGCGCCCCCCCCCCCCCCCCCCCCCCCCCCCCCCCATGAAATGGGAGAGGTAAGGCCATGTATAATCAACTGTTGTTTCTGGTAAGTGCCATGGCCAGGCAGTAGTTGAATTGCCTGAACGCATGGACAACAAAGATAAAGGTTAGGAATAGGTAATTGCAAGATGTAGTTCAGTTCCTTCAAATTAATTCTAACGGAGTCATGTACGTCAAAAGACTCAAAACCAAAGTTTTACAGTTATTAAATCAGAAATAAATCTGTTGGTAAAAAAGATTCAAAAGTAAATCCATTTGTACACAAGTTTGACGTTCTTATTCTAGCTCCTGAAGGATGATCCTTTAATGCCGCTGGTAATTTGTAGTGATGTTTGATCCCTTATTTTATGGACCGATCAGCAATCCAATTTCTATTCCCTGCATCTAACGCGAAAGAAGAAGCTAGTGAGATAGGATGTAAATTTTTGTTTTATGTGAACTCAACAGTTCTGGTCCAAATTCTATATATATATATATACTAGAAATTATAAGATATCTATAAAATTTAATCGTGAATCTAATATATATATATATATATATATATATATATATATATATAGAAATTTATTAACTTCAACTCCTTGATTTGGCTCGACCAGCAATAGAAGTAATCAACTTCTTTGATGTCAAACTCGGACACATGCTCCCAGTCCCTACCATATCGCGAACATATTTTATTCTGAATTCATCATCTGGTAAACTTACCAACTACTGTTAGTGATTGCATGTAAGGTGTTTAATTACATGACACTACACTCACATGAGTCTCGTCTACGAAAACTTGAACTGGCTATTTACTACTATTGTCAGCAGTTATATACACTAAGATGAATTATATATGCCAATGTGTTTATATCCTATTTGAGCGATAATCAAAGGAGACATTAGATTGGAGAATAGGGTCAAACCCAGGAAACGAGGGAATTGAAAACTCTCTCACTTCTCAATCAAATTTAAAATGCATTTGACATTCAAAACACAAGCATCTTAGCCTTCAAATGGGGGGCCCAAAGAAATCTGAATGTCATTTTCAACGTGGGGACTTGTGGCAAACAATACGCAATAACCAATAGTAATGACAGCTTCCTAGAAATCAGTGTATTTTCACTGTAATACTAATACGAGTTCACGAGAAGCAAGATTACTGTTTCTGAACACTAATTTGTCTCTACTCTTTCTCATTACTGGCTCTTTTCAATATTAAGGTTAAGTATACTTTGCTTCCCTTTCTTGTTTACTGTGAAAAACAAACCCCTATACTATTTCAGTTATGCACGCACACATCCCAGTCATTCCAATTTCCATCTCAATTAAGGCCTCGTTTGTTTTGTCTAAGATTAAGACGTCAGAATCCGAATATACATTTGAATAGAGACACTTGTTTTAGTTTATAGTAGCAGTTCTAGGTAATAGCTAGTAGTAATTGGCAGTAGATATTATTATTGAGAATGGTCAGTGGTAGTAATTGATAATGGTAGATGATGGTGGTAGATCATAATGATAGACACTAGCTGTTATGGTTAATAACGGTGGTGGGGGTGGCAGTTGAAGTGGGTGGGTGGATGGTTGTGGTTGAGGATGATTGTGGTGGTGGCGGTGGTAGTTGATAATTATGGAGGTGGTGAGTGGTGGTGTCAAAAATGATGAGGTGGTGGGTGGTGGTAGTCAATAATGATGGTGACAGTTGAGTATGGAGGTGGTGGGTGGTGCATAGTGGTAGTTGATAATAATATCTTAATAAAATTAAGTCCCTGTTATAGATCTTAATCATTCAGACCCATTAAGTGGTGGTGAAATAAAAAATAAAAACATACTTAATGATAAAGATCTCAATGATTCAGATTCAGACTTAAAAAACAAACACACTTAATGTGTGAGATCTGAATAATTAAAATTCAGACCTCCATTAAATGCAAAAAATGAGGCCTTACACATATATGATGCTAACACTTGTATGAATCAATTTCCTTTCTCCTTCAAAGAGTATTATTTACCTTTAAATCGGATATGAATTAAATATATACGCGGTTTTAAGGATATGTGGATTGGTTCAACACAAATAATCAAGGATATTAGGTAAAAGAGTTAAAGACAAAATGAATAATCAAACTAATTGTAATGTTAAGGCCCAACTCGAACTTAGGTTGAACAGTAATTTTGCCCTAGATCGGACCCTTGGTTCGAAGCTAATATTGAATGAAGAACAAATGGTAAAGTAAGAACTTTGCAATAGCTAGAAAGCAGAAAAAATGAAATTGTATTGCCTTTGTATGTGTGTTTTAATGTCTCTTATCAAAGTAAAACTTCCCCTTATATTGTAGGAGAGTTTCATCCCTAGTACAAGTCTAAAAAAGGTAAAATATTCATTTATCATTAATTACTCATCTGCAATAGTCATCGAGTGAGATCCACACCGTGATATCCAGTTGGTAGTGGATATCACGGTCATCTATCCCCCGTTTATAACCGTTAATTGTGCTTTCAGAAGTCTGAGAACTTGTCCCGAGTCCAGGGTGTGCCGTTTTATCAGGCCCGATTGCGAGCACTTTGTTCACTTTTCACGGGCCTTGATACAAAGAGTTCCCTGCTTCGATTTTGATCTCGTATGTTCATGCTCTTACTCCGTTCCGGGAAATCAGGGTGTGCGTTATCCCCGATTTCACCCGTATACAAGTAGTCCCCTCATTTCTTGGAGAGTATGTTTGCCGAAACGATGGGAAACGATAGATGGACCCTGGTTCCTTCCTTCGTACGTTGCAATCGAGGTGTCGGGTAAGCCGAAATGTCCCGCAGTCACATCGTCCTGACTTGGGACACATGTTAGTCACCAGTTGGCTGCGTTCGAATGTGAAACGTCGAGCATTGATTGTTTTTACCCTATAAATCTTCGACCTTTTACACTTCTTCACTTTCCAATCCTAGCTTCGAATTTTCTAACCGCTTTTAACTTTTTCAAATCTCATTACCCTACTTCTTGAGCCTTCATATTTTTTCTTGGATTTCCAACCCAGATCTTTATATATTCATCCCGCCTTCAAATCTTCACATTTTTCCTTCGAATCTTCATATTCTCCTTCAACTCTTCATACTTCCCTTCTAGTCTTCATATTTTCTTAGATCACGATGGCTAAAACATTCAAGTTCGTACCACAACAAGAGGCTCCCCCGTCTTCCCATCCGGCCTGGGGTGTTGAGGTGGCTGCCCCTGAGGTGGCTCACGAGCCTCCCATGAAGAGCTTTATACCCGGGGGTTGCTCTATCGGGGATGATTAAATGGTCGAGAAAGCCTCTAGTCAACAAGATCAAGGCGAGGGAGCATGGAGATACATATGCTCCGTCACTCAAGATACCTTTCCTATAGTTCGAGAAGACTGTAAATGGGAAGGTAAATGCGTGGTCTTCCCCGGGCCTAATAACGATATTACTACCCACGTGGAGGGATATTTAAATGTTTATACTAATCCCTTCATGCCAGGCCTGATAGATCCCATAATCTTGGCTTTTTGCAAAGCTACGAGACGTGCCTCAGGAAAATCCATCCATCATTTTGGAGGATCGTGATCCTCTTACGTCATTTTGTGAACAATACTAACAACCCCCGGTTCAACATCAACCATCTACTCCGCCTATAATGTCCTCGCATTTTCCGATGGGGACTGATCAAGCATGTCCACCGAGAAAGTAAGGCTCCTTTCTCGAGCATTGACGAGGATCGAGACCGAGGCCGATAGAGGAGGTTTGTTCAGGTGAAAGACGAAGACCTGATCCCTCCCAAGTTTTTTTCGTTCTCCGAGAAGTGGAACGCAACTCGTAAGTGCCATTTTTCTTAAGTATTAACCTCTTTTTATTCCTTCTCTCGTTGCCTGTATTCACGGCCGTGCAACTGTTGCCCAAGTTCCTCATGTAATCCCCCAGCTCAAGAAGTGGGTCGAAGGGATCTGTAAGCAGGTGTCATACTCCGAGTGCGCATGGCGCAATCTTTCGAAGGGCAAATATGAGGCTCGTACCCATGGTGAGGTTCTTCCCTGAATAGTTGCCACTACACCCCCAACTTACACAATGCTAACCTTTTCTCTGCTTTTATAAGTCTGCCTAAGACCACCGAACTTAGGCCGCTAAACGAGGACGAGGATACGTCTTTACCCGCCGAGCCCTCCATTCCGGGAGATCCCGAGGTTGATGCGAAAGAGGAGAAGAAGAGGAAGAGAAAGTCCTCAAGTTCCCCTGATCCCAAGAGGAAGAGGAAGAAGAGGACGGCCACCCGGGTCCGGAAGCCCAAGTAAAATACCAATTCTAGGGTACCGGATGTTGAGTTTCTCTACTGGCTCAAGGATGATCCCGAAGAAGACTATATCTTCATCGCTCATGGGTTGACCCATATTGGGGAACAAGCGACGACCAAGGAATGGGACCACGAGGTCGACCCCTTTCTGGCTCGGGAACCTGAGGGGGAGATGGAGGTTGCGACCTCCCAAGAAGCCGCTCCTGTTCTGAAGAAGGAGGCTGGTGTCATCGACATCATGAAGACGTCGTCCTCCTACAACGAGTCCATGCTTGAAGAGGCCCAAGAAAAGTCAAGTGAGGGAGCGCAAGGTTCAGATGATCCCCTTAACTCATTTTTTGACGGCATGGACATGTCCGTATTGGAGGATTTTTATGGGATGGGCCACTTGGAGATCCCGTAGAAGGATGTTCCCTAGGGTGCTGGTGGGTCGAGTTTGAGCCCAAAATTAGTAAAGCAATTCCCGCACGCGAGTGTGGACCCGAAGCGCAAGAGAACGGTTTTTCTCACAACCCCGGAGGATGCTCTGGTCATGTCAACTCCGGTGGGCATAGCCAGCTACCTCCGATGCCTGGTGACCAAGGAGAACCGACAAAGATGAACGAGGTGCACACATCAAGTCTATTCAATGAGGCACAACATGCGCTGAACCGAGTAAGGCGTTAACACTTTTGTACCCCTTTATGAATCCCACTTAGGTTTTTCTTTGATGCTTCTTACTAATTTCATTGTTTTAAAGGCTTCAATGCTTCACCTTGAAAGCTTCCTCCGGCACCGTTTGGAAATTAGCCAGCTTGAGTTCGAGATCAAAGAGCAGGTCCGAAAGAAGTACATGTACAGGGCTCTTAGTAAGCAACAGGTCGAGGACCTTAAAGACCTCCCGAACCTCCAGGACGAGCTGGAAAAAGCTCAGAAGGAGGCCTCGACCCTGAAGCAGGAACATGCCGACCTGGTTGAGAAGGTAAAGATTTTTAGGCCAAAAATGAGTAGCTAGTTGTGGTGACTAACAAAAAAACTTTGCAGGTCCAACGGAAGATAGACCTAATCGACCAGCTCCAGGCCGAGATGGACGAGGTCAAGGCCATGGCCAAAGGGCGGAAAGGCAGGATGGACCTGCTGGCTTCAGAGAAGGAAGCCGCGAAGACGAAGCTGGCATCGGTCGAAAACCAACTCCGGGTGGCAAAGGACAAAGCCGATAAATGGTCTCGGCTGAATGATGATTTCAGGGAACAACTGAGCTCGGCCATCTCGTTACGAGATACCCTTGGGTAAGAATATGTTGCACTGAGGTCCAAACTTGATACGACCGATGTTGACGCCGAGGAAATGGTGGCCCAGTACAAGGCCATGTGGAGGTAGCCGAGACCCGTTTAAAGACGAAGACAGAATACATGAAGCGACTATCCCGGAGAGAGACCCTCACAGAGACCCATGCCCTAGGTATTAACTTATCGATCGAGATTGAAAAAGCTAAGAGGCTCGAGGCCAAAGAAAAGGAGACCTACGAGCCTAAAGGTCTCAAAGGCTCCGAGGATTCCGAGGGCTTTGAGGGATAGGGCTCTGACGGTTCTGGCGACAAGTCGGGCCCTAGTGAAGACCAGGCGTAGATGCCTTAGTACTTTTTCAGTTTTTTTAATTTTAATTTTCCTTATGTATTTTTTTTGTTTATTTTGAGGTCGTTCTATTGGGCCTTTGTAAATATATTTTTGAAAGATATATAACTTTTTTCCCCTTCTGGAAATATCGTGTCTTTACTTTTCCAGCATCTTCTTACAATTTCTATTAGTGTATTATTGTTTATGCCTTAACATCGAATCAGATGTAGTTCTGGGGCATTCATTTTTTGGAGGTTCGAATGAAACCATGAATTCAATGCAACTTTTTTTGCTCGTGGCTTTGAACCCTCGGTGAGACCGGAGGTTTCCAAGATGCTCAAGTGTTTTTAGACGATGTTTTACTGAGGGTATCCTTTTAGTAGGTTTCGAATTTTTGTAAAGGTATTAATTTCTGGTTACGGGCTTCGGGCGTCTCCGAGCCATTTTTAGAGTGGTTGTGGCCTTTTATATTTGGGCACCACCTAATAGGTTTGGTGCCTCCGAAATTCGGTAGCCCAGAGTGCGAATTTTCTTCGGGCGATAGTCCTCGAGCCCTTTGGCTTAATAGTCCCCAAGTAGGGATAGCCCGTGGGCTTTAGGATCCAGGATCGAAGAAGCAAAAACGCGTAATAGAAAAGCATAAATTTCTTTCATTTCTTAGTATGCAAGGTACATGATCGAAAGCGCATAAAAACTTGTGCCATGTCTATAGTTCTAACGACCCGTCCAATCGTTTTGAGAATTTAAGCTCCGTTCGGTGGTGTAAGGCCTTGAACAGTTTCACATTGTGTATATCGTCCTGCGCGCATGATTAGATTCAGTTACCGATGATCCGGAGTCAAATTTGGAAGAAGTATTTTATTTTGGAAGCTTAAACAATGAGATTTGACCAGAGGTTTGACTTTTGTTTAAAAGACCCCGGAATGAGTTTTGGGTAATGTCAACAGCTTTATGGTGATTTTAGACTTAGACGCGCGTTTGAAATTTGTTTTGGAGGTCCGTAGAGTAATTAGATGTAATTCGGCGAAAGTTGGAAAATATGAGATTTTGGAAAAATTCGACCGAAAGTTGAAATTTTGATAACGAGGTCGGATTTTGATTCCGAAAATTGGAACAGCTCCGTTACATCATTTATGACTCGCGTGCAAAATTTGAAGTCATTCCGGATTGATTTGATATGTTTCGGCGCAGAATATAGAAGTTGCAAGATTTGAAAACTCATAAATCGATTCATGGCGTGATTCGAAATTTTAGTGTTGTTTAACGTAGTTTAAAGCCTTGACTAAGTTTGTATTGTATTTTGGGACATGTTGGTATATTTGGTTAAAGTGTCGAGGGCCTCGGGTGGATTTCGGAAGGTTAACGGAGTTGATTTTGGACATTTAAGCTGCTGATTTTCTGTTGTTCTGGACAGCAACTGATGCGACCGCTTCTGGGTGAATTTGGTCGCAGAAGCGAGGATTTGCAACGCAGAATCGACTTTGGGCAGAAGCTAATGAAGAAGGCCGTAGAAGCGGCAATTTCTACGCAGAAGCGCAAGCGCAGATGCGCCTGGCGCATCGCAGAAGCGAAAATGGCTTCGCAGGTGCGAGCTTCTGCTGGCAGTGTGGCTACTGCAACAAGCTTATTAATTATCCAGCAAACACGTTAGCTTCCCAGGAGATATGCCTTCTATGATTTGAGCGTTAATCATTCTCGAGATGGAATTAAAAAAAAAAAGAAATGCCGACCAAAAGAGCAAGTTTTCAGAAATACTATACTGCATTTTTACTCTTAACATCTTTATACAATCTCTTAATCTGAAACTCATTAAGGGTACTCAATCTCCCATGGTAGGAAAGTTATAGATATTAGATCTATACTGCTTGCAAGTTTTTGAACTATGGCAGAAATTTAAGGACCAAACTCAGTCGTTTTTGCATTACCAAACTCAGTTGTTTCTTCATTTTTCGGTTGGATTTTTGGAGCACGGTTCTTGGGTGATTTTGAGGATTTCTTCGCAATTTCAACTCAAGTAAGTGTCCTATATCCAAAAGTGTTTATATCATAAATCCATGGTTATATTCACCGTTTAATTCAGATTTAAATGGAAGAATACAAGATTTATGCAAAATCTTCCAAAAAAATGAAAAAATGAAAATTTAAGATTTCGAGGTCGAGTTGTTATCGGAATTTGATAAAATTGGTATAGTTGAATTCATATTGGAATAGGTGTTCGGATTTTGTAAAATTTATCGGGTTCCGTGGTGCAGGCCCGGGGGGCGAGTTTTGGGTCGATTATTAGATTTTGTAAAGATCGAAACTTTATTATCCGTAATAGTTCCTTATAAGTTTTATGTGTGCTTTGAAGTTGTTCTAGTTGGATTTGATCCATCCGGAGGACTTTTCACCCGAGAAGTCCATTTTAGAATGTCGTGTTGTCGTCTTTGAGGTAAGTATCTTGCCTAACCTTGTGTGGGGGAACTACCCCTTAGGATTTGAGTCTTCTATGTTGATTGTAGCCCGTGTACGCAAGGTGACGAGTGCGTACTCAGACTTATTTATAGGAGGTTGGCCTTTTCGGGTTCTTAGGTCTTTATATTCCCTATGTATGAAGTTGTAATTATTATGATTGAGTTCCTGATTGCTAGTTTCATCTCTTCCTGCTTAAATTAGGATTACTCGCTCTTAGATTCCATTTGTTGTTTATTTGATCTTAATTGACTTAACTGAATATTTTACCTCTTCTACCATCATGCTATATTTTTCTTCATAAACTGCCTATTTAACTAAAACTAGTATTATCTCGCCCTATAGGTTTTTAGCAATAATTGGAGTTATGATTACCTTTAGCTGCTTACCCTAAGTTGGATTGTGAAAAATCTCTCATAATTATTCAACCTTAAAAAGGAATTTAGATAACCTACACCTTAGTCGACTGACATGTATTGCGAATTTTTTGCCTTGTGTTGACTTCTTGTTGTTGACTTGAATATTGTGAAATCGTTGCTACATTTTGTTTTGTTTTTCCTCGTTATGTTGTTTCTCCTTGTGCTTGGAATTTCTTTTCAGTGGCTATTTCTTGTGAGTGAGTTTTACCGTTCTTGTGATTTAAGTTCTTGTATTGATTTGCTAGTCGCACTTTGCATTTATGTCTTTTGTTGCTTTTGTGCTTGTTGTGGCAATGTACGATATTTCTGTTGTGTTATAGTTGTTATCTCTGTTGGTTGCATTGCATATTTAAATTGGGAACTACAGACGTATTCTGGGAGATTCCCCATGCACTGCATATTTACTTTGGGGACTACAGACGTATTCTGGGAGATCCCCTCTGTACTGCATGACTAATTTTGAACTACAGGACGGAATCCCGGTAGATTATCTTGAAGAAACTATGTTCAAACAATATTTATTTGAAAAATATAGTTGCAAAGCATCTACCTTGAAGAAAACTATATTTGAAAGACCATTATTTCGAAAGGTATATTTGAAAAGCATTTTAACTTGAAGAAAACTATGTTTGAAAAACATTTATTGAAAAAGTATACTTGAAAAGCATTTACCTTGAAGGAATTACCTTTGAAGATTTTCTTTCTGAAAAATATAAATATATTCCGAGGAAGTATATTTCAAAGGATTTTTCTATTTGAGATGATTATATTTTAAAGCTTCCAATATCTTGCGGGTGAAAGGTTACACTCGAAGATTTGACCAATTTATTGTGGTTGTTGGCTAAGGCCTAATGTGGAAGATTATTGCAGTGCTGAGTTACTACTTGTTCTTACTCTATTGTGGTTTCCGTTTTTTGGCTTGTGCTCCCGTCCATCCTTCTGTGTATTACTATGATGTTCCATTGTTATTTTTCTGTATTTCCTTCCGCATTGTAGTTTTTCTATTGTTAACTATATCGTGTAGTCATTAGATAGATGTCACATTCTGTCATTCCTATATTTATGCCTGTTTAATTTATTAGACCAGTGGGTGTCTTGACTAGTCCTCGTTACTACTTCACCGAGGTTAGTCTTGATACTTACAAGGCACCACTATGGTGTGCTCATACTACTCTTTCACACATTTTTGTGCAGATTTCATGTTTCACATAGCCATCCGATCGATTGTTAATAGTGCGGTTGCTTTTGTGGAAACTCAAGGTAAAACCGCTCCAGCATTCGCGGTTTCGGAGTCACCGTTTTAGTTTTTGTTCGCACTGTTGTACTTATTTCTGAACAGTGGCATTTTAGGAGTTATAGTGTAAAATTCTATAAAGCTTATGACTTGTAGTTACCGGGTTTTGGGAAGATGTGTAATGTGTAGAGACTTTTCCAAAAAGCACTTAGATGATTCTTATGTTATAATTGATGTTGTTAATAATAGGCTTATCTAGTCTTTAAGACTAGGTGCCGTCACGATATCCAACGGAGAGAAAATTTGGTCGTGACAAGTTGGTATCAGAGTTCTAGGTTCATAGGTGCTACGAGTCATAATCGAGTTTAGTAGAGTCTTGCGGATCGGTACGAAGATGTCTGTATTTATCTTCGGGAGGCAACAGAACTATTAGGACAATTTCACTTCCTTCATTCTCATCGTGCGAGTTCCTTGATCTTGAAATTTGAAATTTATCATTCTATTCTCTCATAGATGGTGAGGACACGAGCTACAATTCCTGGTGATGTTACCCCCGAGGCAGATGTCGCTAGGGGCAGAGGCAGAGGTCAACGAAAGGCACGTGCCGCAGTTAGGACACCTACCAGAGCCGCCAGTAGTTATAGTTGGGGGCAGGTACCGGAGGCGCCTGTTGTTACCCCCCGGACTTCAGGAGACCTGGGCACAGTTCTTGAGTATGAATTGTACATTGACTCAGGCGAGATTGATTTCGGGTGCACCGGCTACTTCATAGATTGGGGGAGGATCTTAGCCTTTCGCGGCCTACACTCCAGAGCAGAGAGATCATGTTGGTCAGGTTCCAGGTGTCATGGCATCCCAGCTTGGGGACCCAGTTCAGCCCGTGGTTAGGGAAACAATATCTGAGGAGGAACAATTTAGACTTGAGAGGTACAAAAAATACAACCCTCCTACTTTCAGTGGTTTGGCGACAAATGATACTCAGGGTTTCCTGGAGGAGTGTCACCGCATTCTTCGTACTATGGGTATTGAGGAGGCAAGCAGGGTATCTTTTGTTACATTTCAGCTCATGGGAAGCGGCTTATAAGTGGTGGCGGGCATATGAGTTGGGTAGCCGGCCGAGTCAGCTTCACTTACATGGGGTCAATTTTCAGAGATGTTCTTGAGGGAGTTTATACCTCAGTCCCTCCGAGATGCATGGCGCGCGGAGTTTGAGCAGTTGCGCCAGAGCACTATGTCAGTATCAGAGTATGTCGTCAGGTTCAGTGGTTTGGCCAAAAATGCACCTACCTTGGTCAATACAGTTAGATAGCGTGTTTGTAGATTCATTGAGGGGCTCAGACGTGATATTCGGTTCAACATGGCTCGGGAGTTAGAGTCGGGTGTTTCATTTCAGCAAGTGGTAGGGATTGCTCGCAGAGTTGAGGGAATGCTGGAGCATGAGAGAGATGTCATGCGGGACTATGAGAGATATGTCAGGCGGGGCTATAAGAGGGAGGTGACGAGATTAGGAGAGAGAGTATAGGGAGGTGAGGAGGCCTCGTAGGTAGGAGAGATATACTGGTCCCTATTATGGAGGCAGGGTACGAAATGGTAGAGGTTTTGTGGGTCAGCCAGTTCAGTTTGCATTACCGACTTCGCATGGAGTTTCAGGTACTCATAGGCCTCAGAGTACTCTTATTGCTCAACTTCCCTAACCACGTCAGTAGAGAGGTTGTTTTGAGTGTGGAGATACCAGTCATAGGGTGAGAGATTGTCCTAGGATTCAGGCAAGTGTGTCACAGCAGGGTATTCAGGTGAGTAGAGGGCGCCCAAGAGGGGGAGACCCGGTTCGTTGATGTGGTTCGTATAGTAGACTTGAGGCCGTTGTTCCAGATTATCATACATGTATGTTTTTATTGTTACAGAGAGGCACCATTTGCATTTCATTATAGCTCTGCTAGTCGGGACGAGTTTCCTCATTGGTTGTTTCGTTTATGAGTGAGTTCATGCTTTGCACTTTATTTTCGCGTTTGCTCCTATTTGGAGATTCTATAAATGGTAGCTAGTGTCTATCGTTGTTTTCATTCATCATTGAGAGTGGTGAGACTAGAAGTGAATCCTTAACCTCGTCATGGTAGGCTTAATGTGATTTTCCCATGTGTTTGGTTATGAGCTGTGATTTGATACTCTATCGAGATGTGAGTTAAGCGAGCGTTATGATTTGATTAGCCGAGCTGAGTTAGTGGGAGATTCCAATTGGTATGATACATATTCGGTATGTGATTTAGAGTTGAGGGCGAGACCCTCGTGATCGTTGTGATTCGATATGTTTGGATCGGGCTGAGTATCACGGTGAAAGTTATATCAGGATGGGATCCTTGCGATTTGTTTATATGCTTTACTTCCCAGGACCGGGATAATGTTGACATGAAGCGAACGATTTTTGCTTCAGTTTAAAACCGGTCTTCAACTCTGAGTTAGCATGTTTTACTGTTGCCACATTAAAAACCTACTTTGAAAGAAAAAAACGGTTCAAAAGTAAAAGAGTTCAACGCGTGCTTTCAGAACTTATAGCCACATATGTCCTTGGTTGTTTACCTGCATATGTTAGTCCGATTTATAACATGATTAAAGAGTAATTGAGTTTGTATCTTAGCAGTAGTACCGCTTCAAGTGTGCCACATTCCAGATGTTCGGTAGTTGTTCGCCGTTTCCCGCTTCGAGTTTGTACGAGCATTTGTCGGTCATTCTGGCAACTCGATATGGTCATTCCTAGTTCGTTGCAAGCTTCCCTTCGTTCGGGTTACTGGTGTGTAATGTTACTTTCCTCAAATTCAAGTCCCCGACTTAAAAGTGTTGGAGGCTGGCTCTCCGATTGTAGTACCTTTTTTATTCATTTTTTCTAGGCGGCCAACTGGACCCGGGCGACCTCTCGCGTTTCATCCAATAGTTCGAGGCTCGTGATCATGGCCTCGATGTTTGTCTCTTCTATCGCTTATTGGAACTTGAGACTCGTTTCTTCCACCTCGACTGGTTTTAAGGCTTCGGCTCCATAGACTAACGAAAATGGGGTGGCCCCGGTGCTAGATTTTGAAGTCGTACAGTATGCACATATGACTTTGGGCAGGATCTCCTTCCACTTCTCATTTTCACCAGTCAACCTTTTTTTCAAGTTCTGAAGTATGGTCTTGTTTGTTGACTCTGCTTGCCCGTTCCTACTAGGGTGATAAGGTGTGGATAGAATCTTCTTGATCTTGTGATCTTCAAAAAATTTATTTACCTTATTGCCGACGAATTGTTTTCCATTATAGCAAAGGATCTCGACCGATATCCCGAGTCAACATATTATGTGGTCCTAGATGAAGTCATTGACTTTTTTCTCCCAGAACTTTTCGAATGCTTGAGCCTCGACCCATTTGGAAAAATAATCGGCCATGAATAATATGAATTGAGTTTTACCAAGTGCCCATGGTAGGGGACTAACAATGTCCATTCCCCACTTCATAAATATCCACGGGGACAAAACCGAGTGAAGCATTTCTCCCCATTGATGGATCATCAGGGAATGTCTCTAGCAACCGTTGAATTTCCTTACGAAATCCTTCGCATTTTCTCCATCTCAGCCTAGTGATAGCCGGCCCTAATTAGTTTTCAAACCAAAGATTCTGCCCCCCAAATCATTTCCGCAAGTTCCTTTGTGAACTTCTCTCAAGGCGTATTCGGTATCTCTAGGTCCCAAGCATCCGGTTAGCGGGCCGTCTAAGGTTCTCCTTAACAGTGCCCCTTCGACCAAGCTAACTTTGGCAGCCTTGGTACGTAGGGCTCTCGATTCTTTTGGATCTGAAGGAAATTTTTCGGTGTTCAAGTAGTTTATGTACATGTTCCTCCAATCCCAAGTTAAACTCGTTGAATTTACTTCAGCGTGGACTTCTTCTATCACCAACTTCATGAGTTGCACTACTGTTCCCGAACTGAATTTATCGGCATCGATCGATGACCCCAAGTTAGGCAGAGCATTGGCCTCACTGTTCTGATCTCGGGTATGTGTTGCAAGGTTCATTCCCTGAATTGATGCAACGTTACTTGTAATTTATCCAAGTACCTCCGCATCCGTTCTTCTTTTACTTCGGAAGTCCTGTTAACTTGGTTCACCATGAAGAGGGCGTCGCACTTTGCGTCGATCACCTCGGCCCCAAGGCTTTTGGCCAATTCTAGACCTACAATCATGGCCTCATACTTGGCCTCACTGTTAGTCAGTTTCGCAATTCTAGTAGAATGCCTGATTATATTTCCCATAGGTGGTTTTAATACAATGCCGAGCCCGGACCCCTTTGTGTTCGAGGCACCGTCCATATAAAGGGTCCATATTCCCGAAGTGGTCTCCGATGTTAACGATAATTCCGTCTTGACTTCGGGTATTAAGGTCGGTGTAAAGTAGTCCATGAAGTATGCCAAAATCTGAGATTCATATTTGGCCAACCGGCCCGAGAGCTCGAGTTTGTGCATGATGTTCCTAAGCTGGTAAGAAGTTATGAACATATGGGGTGACACTGAAAGTACGGATTTAATTTTCTAGAGGCACTTAGAAAAGCGAGCGCCAATTTTTCTAGGTGAAGAAACCTTGATTTGGCCTCGCCTAAAGTTCTACTGACATAATAAATAGGAAATTGCGTACCTTCTTCTTCTTGGACTAAGACTCCACTTAACGCCACCTCAGAAACCACCAAGTAAAGGTATAATTACTGGTCCGCCTTCAGAGTGTGCAATAGGGGCAGACTTGATAAGCACCTTTTGAGTTCTTCTAAAGCTTGTTGGCACTCCGGGGTCCAGGAAAAGTTATTCTTCTTCTTTAACAGTGAGAAGAATCAATGGCTTTTGTTTGAAGACCTTGATACGAACCGGCTCAGGGCGACTATACGCCCGATCAACCTTTGAACGTCTTTGATGTTGTGCACCATGGTGATGTCCTCTATGGATTTGATTTTTTGGGGGTTGTTCTCGATCCCTGGATTGGATACCATGAAACCGAGGAACATTCTTGATCCAACCCCGAATGCGCACTTCTGTGGTTCAACTTTATATTGTATTTCTTCAGTACGTCGAAGGTCTCCTGCAAATGCTTCAAATGGTTCTCTACTCGGAGGGACTTGACTAATATGCCATCAATATAGACTTCATTGATTTTCCTATCTGCTCTTCGAACATATGGTTTACTAGCCGTTGATAGGTGGCCACGACGTTCTTTAATCAGAACGACATTACATTTTAACAATAGGTGCCAAATTTAGTGATGAAAGAAGTCTTTTCTTGATCGTCCAAGTCTATCCGAATTTAGTTGTACCCTGAATAGGCATCGAGAAAAATAAGTATCTCGTGCCTGGCCGTTGCATTGATCATCCGATCGATGTTAGGCAAAGGAAACGAATCCTGGGGGCATGCCTTTTTTAGATCTTTGTAATCTGCACATATTCTTAGCTTATTCCCTTTTTAAGCACTACCATTGCGTTAGCTAACCATCCCGAGATTTAACTTACCGAATGGACCCTATTTTAAGGAGTTTGAATACCTCATCCTTGATGAATGCATGTTTGACCTCGGATTGCGGTCTCCTTTTCTACTTGACCGGATGGAATTTTGGGTCCAAACTCAGCTTATGAGTGGTTACCTCCAGTGGGATCCATGTCATGTCAAGATGAGACCAAGCGAAACAATCTATTTTAGCTTTAAGAAAATTAACGATTTATTTCCTAAGCTGGGGGTTAATCCTGTGCCCAGGTATACCTTTTGATCTGGTAGGTGTTCGATTAATATAACTTGTTCCAACTCTTCGACCGTCGATTTGGTGGCTTCGATATCATCGTGAGCTGTGAACAATCTTGGAATCTGTAATCATCCTCCTCGTCCTCTCCTCGTCCCTCCGATTCAGTCGAGACCGACATCGGTGATTGCTATTTGATTTCTTCCTTTTTGGTCACCTCCGTGTTTCTTGATGTCGAAATTGTGGGTATCGGGATTGCCACGTAGACTGCGAACATTTCTTTTGCAGACAGCGGCTCTCCATAGATCGTTTTGACTCCTCCCGACGTAGAGAACTTCAATGCCTAGTGCAAGGTCGTGGGTACGACCCTCTTGTTGTGAACCCACGGTCTTCTGAATAGGGCATTGTACGTCATATACCCTTCTATCATGTAGAACTTTTTCTCTTGGATCATCCCTACAGTATTCACTAGTAGGGTTATCTCCCCTTTAGTGGTTTCGCATGCCATGTTAAATCCGGTCAACACCCGGACTGTCGGCACTATTTGGTCCCATAACCCCAATTGCTCTACAACCCACGATCTGATGATGTTGGTTGAGCTACCTAGATCAATTAACACACGTTTAACTCGAGATGTATTGATAAGTACGAATATTTCCATCGCATCATTATAAGGTTGTACGATTCCCTCTGCATCTTCGTCGCTGAATGAAATGGTACCCTCCGGGACATAATCTCAGGTGTATATTTTTGTTGTGATAGGTACTTTTGTGTGATTTATCATTATCCCTTAGGGTCATCGACCCCTCCAATGATCATGTTGATGACGTGGTGAGGCTCCTCTTGTTCGACCTGTTTGTTGACGTCCCTATTCCTGAAGTGGTGTTTGGCTTGATCACTCAGAAATTCTCGGAGGTGCCCGTTATTTAACAACCGAGAAACTTCTTCTCTCAATTGTCGGCAATCCTCGGTCCTGTGGCCATGAGTGCCATGATACTTTCATATCAAGTTAGGATCTCTTTGGGTAGGGTTAGACTGCAATGGTCGAGGCCACTTGGTTTCCTCGATGCACCCGTTGGCTGATATGATGCTAGCAGCATCAACGTTGAAGTTATATTATGATAATCTTGGTGCTTCCCTACCCCCGAGTGGCCTGTCGAAACCATTTTTGCTCGTCAGACCTCAGCTGCTGGGCCTTGGATCACCTCACTCTTTGTTCCTTGTAAGGTGACGCCCGAACCATTTCCCTTTCGATCCGCATTATATGGTTGGTACCGATCCCGGTCCAGCCTTGTCTCATGATCGGTGGTTCTTTTAGAACTCTCATCGACCCTGATTAGATAATAAATCCATAAGGGGATCCGAGTGGTTGTCCTCAACTCTAATATTTGACTGGTACATGTTGTAGACGTCGGCCCAAGTCACCTCCAGGTACTCTACCATATTTCGTTTAAGCTGCTGTGAAACCAAGGAACTTGAGGGGTTAAGTCCTTAAGTAAACGCCTAAATGGCCCAATCATCTGCGAATAAAGGTAAATCCATCTGTTCCATCTGGAACCTCGACACGAACTCCCTGAGCATCTCGTTGTCTTAATATTTATCTTTGAAAAGGTCTGACTTTTAGGTCTCGACCTTGATGGCCCCGGCATGGGCCTTCACAAAAGCACCTGCAAGTATAGCAAATGAGTCAATGAAATTTTGGGGGTAAGTTGTGATACCATATTATCGCTCATTTGGACAAAGTTTCCCCAAACTTCTTCAGTAGCACCAACTCGATCTCATCATCTTCTAAGTCATTCCCTTTGATTGCGCATGTATAGGAGGTCACATGCTCGTTTGAATCTTTGGTTCGTTATATATTGCAATATCGAGTATACGGAACCTCTTTGGGATCGGGTTTGGTGCTACGCTTGGAGGAAAAGGCGTATGGATAAACTTATTTGAATCTGGCGCTTTCAATATCAGGGGTGCTTCCGGGATTTGATTGACCTTGGAGTTGTAGGTTTCCACCTTCTTGTCATTGACCTCAATTTGCTTTTCACCTGATACCACCCGTTTTGTTAATGCTTCGAGCATTCTAATTACTTCGGGATTGAACCTGTGCTCAGTTTCACCGGATCTCTCGGTGATATGCTCATTTCTTCGGATGTTTCCCCGAGACTGTTCGGGCTATAATCTACTGGGGCATGGATTTGATTCTGTAGATGCGCTATCACTGCTTGTTGAGCCTACAACATTTCGAAGATTAACCGTAGGTTTACCCCATCGCCTTCGCCTCGCTTCTCGAGCTATTGATCGGGAACCCCTGCAAATGCTAATTTTGGGATCAGTTGGCAGGTTGACGTCGATGGCCACCTACGAGTTAGCATCGACCGGATCGGCAACTGGGACTCCATTGGGATCATCAGGAGGTACCTCGTCGCTAGGCACCAGATTGTTGTTTTCGCAATGATAGACAGACTCCACGTCAACGTTCATATGGGTTGACTGAGAATTTGACATTTATAAACAAACCTGAAAATTAAGACTTTAAAGAACAAGTGTAAATAGAGTGTGTTACGGAGATTTGTATCAAATTACTGCTATTATCCTTAGCCCCACGTTTGGTGCCAAACTGTTTACTCTTAAAGCGGATAACAATTAAATTTATACGCAATTTTAAGAATATGTGTATTGATTCAACACAAATAATAATGTATATTAGGTAAATGAGTTAAAGACAAAATGAATAATCAAACCAATTGTAAGTTAAGGCCTAGCTCGAACTTAGATTGAATAGTAGTTTTGTCCTCGATCGGATCCTTGGTTCGAAACCAATAGTGAATGAAAAAGAAACGGTAAAGTAAGAACTTTGCAATAGTTAGAAAGCATAAAAATAAAATTATATTTCCTTGGTTTGCGTGTTACAATGTCTCTTATCGAAGAAAAACATCATTTTAATATAGTAGGAGAGTTTCATCCCTAGTACAAGTCTAAAAAATATAAAAAATCGTCCTTTTACTTTAATTACTAGTCTGCAACCGTCATCGAGCGAGATCCGCGCTGTGATATCCGGCTGGTTATGGATATCAAGGCCCTCTATCCGTCGTCTATAACCGTTCATTGTGCTTTTCAAAGTCTCAAAACTCGTCCCGAGTCCGGGGTTTGTCGTTTTATCAGGCCTGATTGCGAGCACATTGTTCACTTTTCACGGTCCTCGATACAAAGGGTTCCCATCTTTGATTTCGATCTCGTATTTTCAAGCTCTTACCTCGTTCCGGGAAATCGGGGTGTACGTTACCCTCGATTTTACACGTATACAAGTACCAATTTTATGATGAAAGGGATTAATAGAATGTTTGGTCAAACTTCTAAAATTAACTCATTTTGAGAAGTGTTTTTTCCATCGTCAAAAAGTATTTTTGGTGAGAAGCAGTTTGTATTTGATAAATTAATGTAAATAATACTTTTCAGCAACAATTAGTGTTTGACCAATCTTTTAGAATTTCTTCTAAGTTATTTTCCTCAAAAGTAATTTTTTAAGAAGTGCTTTTTGGAAGAAGCTGCTTTATAGCATGTTTGGCCAAGCTGGAAAATCAGCTTATTTTGAGACGTGCTATTTTTCAAAAGCGCTTTTTCGAGAAGTACCACTACTAGAAATTAAGCCTATGAAAACCCTTTCAAAACTGTGCCTATAGATACTACAACCGTCCGTATAGGGCTAATGGGACGGTTTATGACGCGTTCTAAGATTCAGTGTTACAATAGGCTAATCGGAACGGTTATGTGTAACGGTTTGATTTCTATTTTTTATTTTTATTTTTATAATCAAGAAATCTCATATAGATAGTGGCATATTTTCGAAACTCATAGATAATGCTCTTCTCCACTCAAATACTAGATTTTTGCGCACCAAAATCTTGAGAGTGACACTATTGGTTTCGTCATTCATGTTTGAAAATATAAGTTTAAATATTTATATGATCTCTCTCTTACAGAAGTTGAGATACCAAGATTCCAAGAAAACAGACTTTGAAGAAAAAGTGGAAACAGATCAACAGAGGATGTGTTAAATGTTAGTAATATAGTAAATGGGTTCCGTGAGATTTGTGTATAACGTGAAGTGAGTGTTTTTATATAACGTAAAGTGAGTGCGTTACAGAGAAGGAATATTGTCAAGAAAACTGTTGCCTAGTCAGTCCCAGGACCAGGAACCAGGAACCATATTTTATTATTACTACGTACTACTTGTTCCATTTTTTAGAACCAGGACTTCTTTATTACATGCTTGTTTTCAATAGTTTAGCTAAACCTAATGTTCTTAATTACTAATTGATGTTACGACTATAATTCTAAGCGTAATGTGTTTTCTTATACATATATGCATCTCAAAACTTGAATACAAATTTTGTTGGGATTTTTTAAGTAATTAATGATATATTAATGCTTAAAATTGGTGAATAGAAAATGGAGAGGAAAATGAAATATTTGAGTAATATTTGAGTTTCCCTCCTTAATTGTCTCACATAGGAAGAGGAAAAGACTTTTGATGGGTATATAAGCAATTGTTCTTCTTCTAGCTAATAAAGAGTTGAGAAGTAAGCAAGCCTCGCGTCGTCGTCGTCGTCGCTCGCTCGCTCAGCCTCGGCCTCGGCTTCGGCTTCGGATTTGGATTTGGATTTTGATTTGGTCAAATGATCGATCGAGAGATTATTTTTTGGACC
>ML254154.1:5328-36493 GCA_005239495.1 Nicotiana undulata
TTTTTTTTTTTTTTTTTTTTTTTTTTTGCAGAAACCGTGGAATTTATTGTAAGATCCTTCATGTGATTCAAGAACTCTCGAAAAAAGTGGTTGATCGTGAAGCACCTATAAAAAATAGATAAATAATTAATAAAAATAATTAATAATTATATAAAATAAAATTGATGCTAAATAGACTAAATTAAGATGATTAATTAGTATTTAAAATACAAATGATTAATTATTGAGCAGAAATAGCACAAAATATATAATTAGGCTATAATTGCAATAACTTTGCAATTATAGCCAAATAATGCCAATTTGGCTAATTTGTAAAATAATTAAATCTTAATAGGACCAAAATGATATATTAAACCAAGAAATATTTTGAAATTATTTGTAATGCATTTTATGATTAATTACTGGAGATAAAAAATACTGGATAAATTAGAATAAATTAATAAAAATGTGGGAGAATTATATAAAAATACCAATTATTATAAAAAACAGATTTTGAAGGTATCTAAGTTTAAAAATAATTTGAGGAACATTGGGTATCAACAACAAGTAAAAGTGAAAATATATTTTTAGTATAGTGGGAAAGTAAAAGTGAACAGAGGGAGAACTTAGTTCATTCTCTCTTGTATTGTCACGACCCAAAACCTATGGGTTGTGATGGTGCCGGACACCACTGTCAGGCAAGTCGGCCCCTTAATTAGTTGGAACACTTTCCTGTTTAACATTTTAGAATCGAAGCCTCTTCTTGCATTTTCATTATTAAATAAATAAATTTCGTAATTTAAATACGGCAAGAAACCAACTTAATACAAAAAAAANAGTCCTAAAGCTACCCAACATAGCAATATAGTCGTCACGTACGGACTCTCGTCACTTGGTACGTACGCAGCCCCCACAAAATGTATACATAACAAATAAGGAACCTATGGGGACATGTTCCCCTTACAAGGTTGGAAAGGAGACTCACCTCGCTCCGAAGATTCATCACCGACTTCCGAGCCCCTACGACGACCCCAACGGATGCGCAACGCCCCCAAACTATCCAAATAACGATAATTCAATGAAAGTATACTCAATTGATCATAACAAATTCAAATTACAGAGTTCCTCAGCCCAGCTCAATGAAATGACCAAAATGCCCTCGGGCCCACATTCCCGGACTTCGAAATTTCTCGAAGATAAATTTTACCCATAGCTTTACTAACTCAAATATACCATTTTTTACAATTTTCATGCTCAAATTCATGGCTAAAATCAAATTTTATCAATTCTAGGCTTCCTTGCAATTTCCCCACATTTTCCCCAATTTCTGATATCCAATCTATGTAATAAATCTTGTATTTAACTTGGAAATAAGTGGAAACAACTTACCTTTGATGCTTGATGAAATCCCCCTTGACATGATCTCCAAAATCATCCAAGCCAAATGAAAGAAATGAAAGAAATGGCCAAAATTCGAGTTTAAAGAATCTGCCACGAAGGGTGATGCCGTGCCATTTCATTTCTTTTATGGCATTAGTTTTTGGTAAGGATGAGAGTAAAGCACGAAGGGTGATGTCGTGTCATTTTCATATCGTATGTTATTTTTCCTTCTTGGTTGATGACTTATTTGACTATCTTGCGTGCACTTTCCAAAAATGATGGAAATATAGTCCAATGCCGCGAATCCTGTTGTAGTAATCATTTTTTCCCTTTCGCATGCCCCCTCCCAACTATACATATTAAATATCTATTTTGTTGTTGTTTGGTACATAAATCTATGTTGTACAGGTTAATTACGTGAGTGTCCTATTATAGCTTCGCCACTACCTCGTCGAGGTTGGGCTCAACACTTATGGAGCACATTGGGTGGGTGGTACTCATACTACACTCTGCACTTCTTGTGCAGATTTTGGTATTGGTCCCAGTTGTACGTGGGGTGTACTAGCTCGGATTATCATTCAGAGACTTGAGGTAGATCTATTGATGTCCGCAGACCTTGAAGTCTCCTTCATCTTTCCTCCTTTATAATTCATTTCATTCGAAACAATTGTATTTATTTCAGACTCTTGTAGAATTTCTAGTAGCTCGTTCACTTGTAACACCTGATTCAGGTTGTATTAGATACTTCATATGTTATGGTTTTCAACACCTTGCTTCAGTATTTTTTTGAGCTATTTTGGTTTCCTTATTATTATTATTATTATTATTATTATTATTATTATTATTATTATTATTATTATTATTATTATTATTATTATTATTATTATTATTATTATTATTATTATTATTATTATTATTATTATTATTATTATTATTATTATTATTATTATTATTATTATTATTATTATTATTATTATTATTATTATTATTATTATTATTATTATTATTATTATTATTATTATTATTATTATTATTATTATTATTATTATTATTATTATTATTATTATTATTATTATTATTATATTTGAACTAGTAAAATGGATAAACTATTCTAATGTTGGGTTGCCTAGCAAGTGAAATGGCAGGCGCCATCACGGTCCCGAGGGTGAGATTTTCAGGTCGTGACTAGTTGGTATCAAAGCACTAGGTCCTCACGAGGCACGAGCAGGCTTATGAGAGTCTGGAGGATTGGTACACAGACGTTTATACTTATCTTCCAGAGGCTTTAGAGTTTAGGAAAAGTGTCACTTCATTCTTACTCTATCATGCGATTTTATTCTATTATTGATGATTAAACCCTTATATTCTTGTTCTCTCATAGATGGCGAGAACACGCATTGCGTCTGTCACCGGACAGAATTCGGACCCCCCTATGGCAGATATGACTAAGGACAGAGGTCGAGGCCAAGGTCGTGGTAGAGGCCGAGGCAGAGGCAGAGCTCAGCCTAGAGCTCGAGCATCACCACCAGAAGTCGAGCCTCAGGTGGATTTCGAGGAGGAGGTTCTAGCTCAGACTGTACTTTCCAGACCAGCTCAGGTCTCGGAGGGGTTCATAGCCACTCAAGTGCTTCAAGACGTTCTAGTCCATTTGGTGAGCCTTATGGAGAGTGTGGACCAGTCCGGTACATTTCCGGTGGCACCAGCCATCTCTCGGGCTAGGGAAGGAGCACAAACTCTCGCTACTCGCACCCTGGAGTAGGTGGCTCCCCAATTTCAGACTCTTTCAGCCCCCTAGTTGGGGTAGTTTAGCCGGTTGTTGCGGCACATGTCGGTGATAGGCTTGATTTATCTTCTAAGGATATGTTGAGGTTGGATAAGTTCACCAAGATCTTTCCTGTTCATTTCAAAGGCTTTTGAGGATCCACAAGAATTTTTGGACCGTTGCCACGAGGTGTAGTGAAACATGGGTATAGTTGAGACCAATGTGGTCGCTTTTGCAACATTTGAGCTGACTAGTTTCGCCAGGAGATGGTGGGAAGATTATATGTTGATTAGACCGGTTGGGTCGCCTGCACTTACCTGGGATCAGTTCTCACAACTATTTCTAGAGAAGTTCATCCCTGTCATCCTGATAGAGGAGTATCGTAGGCAGTTTGAGCGTCTTCAGCAGGGTGGTATGATTGTCACCCATTATGAGACTCGATTGGTGGCCTTAGTTTGCCATGCCACTATCTTGCTTCCTATTGAAAAGGAGCGAGTGAGGATATTTATTGATGGGATCACTTACACTCTCAGTCTTCAGACGGCCAAGGAGACAAGGAGTGATATTACCTTCCAGGCGGCTGCTGATATTGCTAGATGTATCGAATTGGTTCGTATTCAGGAGAGGGGGTCGGTGTCAGATAAGAGGCCTATTGTTCCGGTAGTCTCGTGCATCATCTGCAAATAGGGGTGCTTTTTCTAGAGGCCATCCTCCCAGGTCATTTCATTCAGCGTTTCACGCCTACCACAATGCTTCAGGGAGTCGTGGTCCTTAGGTGCCTCATTCTAGACAGCCGGCCTATAGTGCACCATCAACTTCTATCAGCGCACCTCCGATCCAAAGCTACAAGAGTCGTTATTCAGGTCCTTAGGGCCAGTTCTAGGGTCAACAGTCACAACAAGAGAGGGCTTGTTATACTTATGGTGATCCGAGGCACATGCTAGATTTTTCCCCAGGTCATATGGCAGCGTGCAGCAACAGGGATCTCGTGCCATGATTTCGGCACCAGTTGCTCCACTGTCCGCTCAGTCAGATAGAGGCAGGGGTCAGGCAGCCACAAGTGGAGGTCAGTCCATTAGAGGTGGAGGTCATGCTATTAGAGGTGGAGGCTAGCTAGCTAGAGGCTGTCCCAATGACGTAGTTTAGAGTGGTGGGGCCCAACCCCGATGTTATGCTTTCCCAGCTAGGCCTGAGGCCGAGTCATCTGATGTCATTATCACAGGTATTGTTCCCGTTTGCCATAGAGATGCTCTAGTTCTATTTGATCCGGGGTCTAGTTATCTTATGTGTCATCTTGTTTTGTTGCATATCTGATTGTGCCTCGTGATTCCTTGAGTGATCCCATGTATGTGTCCACGCATATAGGAGATTCTATTGTTTTTGATTGTATATAACGCTCGTGTGTGGTTACTATTAGGAGTTTTGAGACTAGTGTAGCTCTTCTACTCCTTGATATGGTAGATTTTGATATCATCTTGGGTATGGATTGGTTGTCACCGTATCACGCTATATTGGATTGGTTGTCACTTTATCACGCCAAGACAGTGGCCTTAGCCATGTCGGGGTTGGCTAGATTATAGTGGAGGGGGACTCCTGGCCATTCTACCAACAAAGCTATATCTTATGTGAAGGCTCAACGCATGGTCGAGAATGGATGTCTAGCTTATTTGGCCTATGTTTGTGATTCTAGTGCGGAGGTTCCTTCCATGGATTCAATGCCAGTTGTTCGTGAGTTTCTAAAGGTGTTTCCTGCAAATCTTCCGGGGATGCCACGTGACAGAGATATTGACTTCTGTATTGATTTGTCTCCGAGAACTCAACCTATTTGTATTCCACCATACCGTATGGTGCCACCTAAGTTTAAGGAGTTGAAGGAGCAGTTACAAGACTTACTTGATAAGGGCTTCATTGGACCTAGTGTCTTTCCCTGGGGAGCGCCCACGTTGTTTTTGAAGGAGAAGGATGGGTCGATAAGGATGTGTATAGACTAACGGCAGTTGAACAAATTCACTATCAAGAAAAAGTATCTGTTGTCGAGGATTGATGACTTATTTGATCAACTTCAAGATGCCAAAGTATTTTCGAAGATTGATTTGAGGTTTGGCTACCATCGGTTGAGGATTAGGGAATCCGATGTCCCTAAGAAGGCTTTTCGAACTCGGTATGGATATTATGAGTTCCTAGTGATGTCATTTGGGTTGAACAATGCCCCAGTAACATTCATGGATTTGATGAACCGGGTGTTCAAGCCTTACTTATATTCTTTTGAGATTGTATTCACTGATGATATCTTGATCTATTCCCGCAGTCAAGAGGAGCATCTTCAGATTGTACTTCAGACTCTGAAAGATAGCCATTTATATGCCAAGTTTTAGAAGTGTGAGTTTTGGTTACACTCAGTCGCCGTCTTGGGAAATGTTGTATCGGCAGAGGGCATAAAGGTGGATCCCAAGAAGATTGAGCCAGTTCAGAACTGGGCTAGACCTACTTCAGCTACAGAGATATAGAGTTTCCTCGGTTTAGTGGGTTATTATCTCCGGTTCGTGGAGGATTTTTTATCTATAGCAGCCCCATTGACCAGATTGACCTAGAAGGGAGCCCCGTTCAGATGGTAAGACGAGTGTGATTAAGCTTTCATAAGCTCAAGACTGCTTTGACCACGACTCTAGTGTTGGTGTTGCCCACTTGTTCAGAATCCTACACGGTGTATTGTGATGCATCTCGTATTGGGCTCGGTGCTGTATGGATGCAGGATGGAAGGGTGATTGCATACGCGTTGTGGCAGTTGAAGGTTCATGAGAATAATTACCTTATTCATGACTTAGAGTTGGCAGCCATTGTTCATGCGCTGAAAATTTGGAAGCACCATTTTTACGGCGTGTCGTGTGAGGTATTCACTGATCATCAGAGTCTACTGTATTTGTTTAAACAAAAAGATCTCAACTTGAGGCACAGGAGATGGTTGGAGCTACTGAAAGACTATGATATTATCATTTTGTATCATCTCTAAAGGCTAATGTGGTGGTCGACGCCTTGAGTAGAAAGGTTGTGAGCATGGACGTCCTTGCGTACATTCTAGTTGGTGAGAGGCTACTTGCTGCTGATATTCAGGCTTTGGCTAATCAGTTTGTAAGGTTAGGTATTTCAGAGCCTAGTCATGTTTTAGCTTGCACAATCGCTAGGTCTTCCTTGTCTGAGTGCATTAAAGAGTGTTAGTATGATGATCCCCATTTACTTGTCCTTAGGGTCACGGTGCGGCACGGTGTTGCCAAGAAGGTTACTATTGAAGATGATGGGGTTTTGAGGATGCAAGGCCGTATTTGTGTGCCCAATGTGGATGAGCTTTGATTCTTGAGGAGGCACACAATTCCCAGTATTCTATTCATTCGCGCTAAGATGTATCAGGACTTGTGGCAGAATTATTGGTGGAGGAGGATGAAGAAGGATATAGTTCCATATGTAGCTCGGTGTCTAAGTTTCCAACAAGTAAAGTACGAGCATCAGAGACCTGGTGGTTTGCTTCAGAAGTTAGAGACTCTTGAGTGGAAGTGGGAGCTTATCACTATGAATTTTGTTGTTGGACTCCCACAGACTCAGAACAAGTTCGACGCAGTTTGGGTCACTGTGGACAGGTTGACCAAGTCGGAACATTTCATTCCTATGGCAGTTACCTATTCTTTAAAGCGGTTAGCTGAGATCTACATTCGCGAGATTGTCCGTCTTCGCAGTGTGCCCGTGTCTATCATTTTTTATCAAGGTACGCAGTTCACCTCGCACTTCTAGAGGGAAGTACAACGTGATTTGGGCACGCAGGTTGAGTTGAGAACATCATCATCCCTAGATGGATGGACAATCCGAGCACACTATTCAGATATTGGACGATATGTTTCACGCTTGTGTTATGGACTTCGGGGGTTCTTGGGATCAGTTCCTGCCACTTGCGGAGTTTGCCTACAACAACAACTATCATTCAAGCATTCATATGGCTCCCTATGAGGCATTATACGGGAGGTGGTGTCGTTCGCAAGTTGGATGGTTCGATTCGGGGGAGGCTCGGTTGTTAGGAACAAATTTGGTACAGGATGCCTTGGATAAGGTCAAGATTATTCAGGATCGACTTCGCACCGCTCAGTCTATGCAGAAGAGTTATGCCGACCATAGAGTTCGTGATGTTGCATTCATGGTCGGAGAGAGGGTGTTGCTCCAGGTTTCACCCATGAAGGGTGTGATGAGGTTCGAAAAGAAAGGGAAGTTGAGCCCTACGTATATCGGACCTTTTGAGATTCTTTAGAGAGTGGGAGAGGTGGCCTACAAGCTCGTATTGCCACCCAGTTTATCAGTAGTCCATCCGGTGTTCCATGAGTCCATGTTCCAGAACTATCACGGTGATCAGTCTCATGTGTTAGATTTAAGCTCAGTCCAACTGTAGAAGGATTTGACTTATGAGAATGAGTTGGTAGCTATTCTAGCCCGACATGTCTAACAGTTGAGTTCTAAGGGTTATCCATCAGTTTGACTGCAGTGGAAAGGTCAGTCGATCGAGCCATCCACTTGGGAGTTTGAGTCGGATATGCGGAGTAGATATCCACACCTTTTCACCAGTCCAGGTATTTTTCTATGTCCGTTCGATGACGAATATTTGTTTTAGAGGTGGAGAATGTGATGACCTGGTAGGTCATTTACAATGTTAACCTTAAATTTTGTGTTTCGAAACTTCGATTAGCTCCGTTTATACTTCCTCAATTTGCATGCGTAATATGTGTCTTTTCCCGAAAGATTTTGATGTAAAAATTTGATAAATATGTGAAATCGTGCCTTAAATTCATTTGAGTTGACTTCGGTCAACGTTTTGAGAAAATGGACCTAGATCAGCGTTTTGATAGTATCGGTGAGTCCGTATCGTGATTTGGGACTTGGGAGTATGTCCGGAATCGAATTTGAAAGTCCCTAGCTCGAATTATCGCAATTTATTGAAAATTATAGGCTTAAGGGTTTAAAAAATTAATAAATTTGATCGAAGTTTGGCTTTGTTGCTACCCACTTCGTATTTTGGTTTCGAGACTTGGTATAGGTTCATTATTGTATTTATGACTTGTTTGTGAAATTTGGTGCAAAACGAAGTTGATTTGACGTAATTCATACGTCTAATTGAAATGTTGAAAGTTCTTAAACTTCATTGAAAATTTCATTCGTTTTGGTGTCTGATTTGTAGTTCTAGATGTTATTTTGGTGTTTTTATCGCGCGAGCGAGTTCGTATGTTGTTGTTGGTCTTATATGCATGTTTGGTTTGGAGCCCCGAGGGCTCAGGTGAGTTTCAGATAGGCTTCAGAGTGGTTTTGGACTTGGAATCATAGTTGGTGCAAGTTTTATCTGGTGTTGTACTGCAGGCTTCGCCAATACGAGGTCTTGCTCGCAAATGCGAGCCTTACTTTTGCGAAGGAAACTTTGCATTTGCGAGCATGGGCTGGTATAGGAGTTCTCAGATTTGCGAGGTTTTCTATCGCTTTTGCGAGGGGATCATGTTCGCAATTGCGAATAAATTCTTCACATTTGCGATGGCAACAAAGGTGTGAAACCTTCGCATTTGCGGGTCACAATTGCAACATCTGCGCCTGATCAAAAGCTGAGAAAGACGGAATTTTAGCTCATTCTTTCATATTCTCAACCCTTAACACCTTAGAGATGATTTTCCCAAGATTTTTTCTTCCTAAATTAATTGGTAAGTGACTCTAATCTACTTTCTTTCAATTTCCCCTTACATTTCATAAGATTTCAACCTTAAAACTAGGAATTCCATGGTAAAAATTAGGGCTTTGGGTATAATTAGGGAATTTTTTAAAATTAGAATTTAGACCTCGAATTGAGGTCGGATTTCGAATTGAATTACATAACCGGGCTCGGGGGTGAATGGGTGATCGGAATTTTGGTCTGAACCACGGGTTTGACCAAGCGGGATCGGGCGTTGACTTTTGTTGACTTTTTAAATAATGATCTAAATTGAACCTCTTGCATTCTTGGGTAGTTTCTAAGGCTTATTTTGAATCGTTTGATTGATAATTTGCTAGATTCGGTTGGTTCGGAGGCTTGTTTGAAAGGCAAGGTTGCAGTTGAACATTGAATTTGTTGCGGAGCGAGGTAAGTACCGTGGTTAACCTTGACTTGAGGGATTAGGACTTGTTTTCCTATTTGCTACGTATTTAATATGTGGGTACAACGTATATGTGAGGTGACGAGTACTTATGCGTTGTTGTGGGTTAAAGCATGCGAGTATAACTTGTTTCCTTGTGATTTATTGCCTCTTTAATTATGACATCCATGCTTAGATTAAATTATTACTTATTTGACCGTTATTTACGTATTCATGAAATAATTGGTAATGGTTGAATATGTGGAAGTTGAGGTTTAAAGTACATCCCTTGCATTATTTATCTCCCGAATTTTTGTATTCATCGTGACATGGTAAGGGATAGTGTTAAAGCACGAATGGTGATATCGTGCCATTTCATTACTTAATTACTGATTAATACATGGTGAGGAAGAGAGTTAAAGCACGAAGGGTGATTCCATGCCAATTTATATCAGTTATTTACTGTTACATAGTGAGGACAAGAGTAAAAGCACGTAGGGTGATATCATGCCATTTCATTTCTCTTATGACGTTAGTTTATGGTAAGGATGAGAGTAAAGCACGAAGGGTGATGCCGTGCCATTTTCATATCGTATGTTATTTGTCCTCCTTGGTTGATGGCTTATTTGACTGTCTTGTGTTGTCATTCCTGTTGTAATTATCATATCCTTTTTCCCTTTTGCACATCCCCTCCTAAATATACATTAAATCTCTATTTTGTTGATGTTTGGTAGATATATCTATGTCGTACATGTTAATTACGTGAGTGTCCTGTCATAGCCTCATCACTACCTCGTTGAGGTTAGGCAACACCTACGGAGTACATTGGGTCGGTTGTACTCGTACTACACACTGCATTTTTATGCAGATTTTGGTACTGGTCCCAGCTGTATGTGAGGTGCACTAGCTCGAATTATTATTTGGAGACTTGAGGTAGATCTGTTGACGTCTGCAGACCTTGAAGTCCCATTCCTCTTTCCTCCTTTACAATTCATTTCATTCGAAACAATTGTATTTATTTTAGACTCTATTTTTAGACCTTTTAGTAGCTCCTGCCTTTGTGACACCAGATTCGGGTTGTATTAGATACTTTAGATGTTATGGTTTTCCTCACCTTACTTTAGCATTTATTTCAGCTATTTTAGTTTCCTTATTATTATTTAATTTGAACAGTTAAAAGGTATAAACTATTCTAAAGTTGGCTTGCCCAGCAAGTAAAAAGCTAGGTGTCATCACGGTCCCGAGGGTGGGATTTTTGGGTCGTGATAGGCCCAGATCTGGTGTTGGAACTCAGATGATGATTGAAGCTAAGTGCGGACCTCATACAATTTTTATGGCCGCAAAACATGGTCGCACTTACAAGAATTCAAAAGGTTGAGAGAGAGTGAAAAACGATCAAGAATGAAGCTTTGCCAAAAGTGCAGCCACAAAAGGAAAAGTGCAGTTGCAGAAGCTAAAGTGCAATCGCAAACCAAATTGTGCTGCTGCGGAATTCAGCCGCAAAAGGAAAAGTGCAGTTGCAGAAGCTAAAGTGCAATCGCATACCAAATTGTGTTGCTGCGGAATTCCTCAACCTGCAAAATCAAGTAAACGGCGGACCGCACAAATAATTGTGCGGCCGCAGAACCTCCCAAAGGACATTTCTGTCAGCTAATATTGGGCCACTATAAATAGACGGGAAATTTTTTTTAAGGCAAGTTTTAGAGTTTTTTTTAGCTGTAGCCGTTGTAGTTTACCACTTTTGGTAATTGGTGACCAATTTGGGTTAAAAACACATTAGTATATCATTTTAGTTTTGTATTATGGTTTTAATTAATGTTTATTCTTTTTTTCTCTTCTATTTCTATTATGAGTAACTAGATATTTTCTAAGGTTGTGAACCAACCATAGTGTGTAAACCTTATGGGTAATTGATATAATGCTTGTTTGTGATTGGTGTTGTTATTTAGCCTTGTTCATGCATTATTTCTAGAATTAATAGTTGCAAACATTGATTCATGCCTTTTTGACTTGGTTCTTACTTGAGAAAGAGGGACCTAGTTTAGGAAAACTTGGTTAACAAGAAAATTGGGCTAGTTAAGGTTTTGGATAGCTAAATAAAGAGTTATGAACTAGATATAGGAAAATCCGACTTGAGTTCATATCAACTATTTGACTTGATACCCAAATTAGGCTTGAGAAAGCCAAATTCAATGTACGACCGATAAGTATTGAGTGGGTAACTTAGAGTTGAGAGTTATAATACACCCCGATCACTAAAACACGCATTAACATGATTAACTCATTACACTAACACCTAGGTGAAGGTACATCCCTAGGCCTTTTACCCATTTGAAACACAACAAAAAATTACTCAATCTCTAGTTTCTTTTGTCTCATTAATCATTGCTAGTATAGATTGTTGAAGCAAATTACAAAACCCTCTTGTTTGGAAGTGTAATTGAGTTATTTCATCTACGCTCATCAAGTGTACACCCTAACACCCATATTAACTCCCTGAGGAAATTGACCCCGACTCATTTTTAGGTATTATTCTTCCAACGACCGTTTCTACTCATTGTTGAGTCTGGATAGAGCGAGGATAAATGGGGTCTGGCTCTAGGTCAAGTTAGGGTTCAGGGTTGGGATCAAAGTTCAAGGTGGAGCAGGATGAGGTTTGGGGTCAAGTTCGAGGTCGCATCAGAGTTGACTAACCCCCCAACCTGACCCCCAATCTTGACCCCAACCCACCCTAACCTTGATCTTGATTGCGACATAGACCATAAACTATAATACCCGACCCCAAACTTTGGACCTGACCTCAACCCAAAACTCCAACCCTCATCCCAACCCTGACTCTTATCTTAATTACGACCCTAACCCCACCCAAACCTGGACCATGACCCTAACTTGATCCCAACTTAACCCCCAAACTCAACTCGAACCCTGAATCCAACCCTAATCTTGATCGTGACCTCGACCCCGTACCCCAGTCTCCGATTTCGATCTTAATCCCAAACTAGAATCTCGAACCTCGACTCTGTGACCTTTGGGTTTGGATTTTCGGTCTTGAGGTCCATGGATGCTAAGCATGTAAGGGTGGAGAGAGTTGGTGGCCGAGAGGTGTGGCGGGGAAAGGGGTGGGATGGTAGTTAGGAAGGGCCTAGTGTAGGAGTGGGTGGTGGGAAGGGTTGTAGGGTGCTATCATAGGGTGGGTTAGGGTGGTTAGAGTAAGGTCAGGGTACATGGTATAGGGTGGTAGGTGGGAGGCGTGGGGGCAGGGGTGGTAAGGGTGTGGATTGGAGGGCGGGAGTAAGGGTGAGAAAGGTTGAAAATTAGAAGAAAAAAAAATTATTCTCTTAGTAGAGAAGTCATTTTCCTCCAATTTGAGGAAAATGAGTTCAATAGGAAAATATTTTTCAAAATACTTACGCTAACAAAATATGAAAAAATTAGATAATATTTTTCATACACCTGCATATTAGTAAGAAATCTATGTACTTGCACGAATAGTCCACTATGGTTCTTTTAGGGATCAGTATAGGCATAATTTAAAAGTTTCACTAGTTCCTTTCATGTTATGAGAAACATTGACTAATTTAATTGTGCAAGAATTACTAATTGGATCATTTGGTTGGATACAATAGGCAAAATGAATATCACTATATAATTTAATACATTGCTTATGTTTTATCCGGTTAGCATTTTCATTTTTGGTATAACTTATACCTTATATATATATATATATATATATATATATATATATATAAGGTATAAGTTATACCAAAAATGAAAATGCTAACCGGATAAAACATAAGCAATGTATTAAATTATATAGTGATATTCATTTTGCCTATTGTATCCAACCAAATGATCCAATTAGTAATTCTTGCACAATTAAATTAGTCAATGTTTCTCATAACATGAAAGGAACTAGTGAAACTTTTAAATTATGCCTATACTGATCCCTAAAAGAACCATAGTGGACTATTCGTGCAAGTACATAGATTTCTTANTCGGCCATGGTAAATGCTTATTAAGCCTAATATTTTGTATCTCTATATTTTCTTTTTGGAAGAAGGTGATAAATGTTTAGGGGAAAATACGTTCATATTAAATACTCGCATAATAGGGCGATAGGTGGAACCAGAGACAGATGAAGAGCGAGATAAGTGGAAATCAAGTCCGGGGGAAACAATCTCGATAACCCCCGAAGGAAATGTTGCTCATAAATGCCTGCCACCCGATAGAATTCAATGAACAATACTCTGCAGTATTAAATACATAGTCCGTTATAGAGAATATGACATTCATAGCTTGTCGTTACACATTCTTCGATGGCCCTCATCATTGTCATTCAAGAGGGGCTTGATCTCAGGACCTTGTTCCTTAGACGCAACTATATATAATGGGTTCAACAACCATGTAGGGAGAGGAATTTTCTGACTAAACATATGCTACATACTACTCAAAAGCTCAAGAACATTTTATTTTTTGCTCATTAACATTGCTATTACTGCCTCTGGATTCTCTTCTCCCGGAACCAAGCTACTTGTTGTCTTATTTCAATTTTAATGCAAAGTCTTGCATTCTTAATCGATTGATTTATTATTTTGGGATCAAATCAATTATATAGTATATAAATCACATATAAATTTAACTATACTGTTTTACAGGTAAATAACTTGGCGCCCACAGTGGGGCTTAGACAGTTGCGTAATTGGATTTGATCCTTGCATCTGTTACTAACCTGTTTGATTCTTTGACTCTTAGCACAAAATCATTAAATATGATAGATAACTACGTCAACATCATGCATAATGTTGAAACCTAGAGAAACCAACCTCAACACGAAGATTCAATCAACTCTACCCGAATGAGGGGGAATTAGACCACGCCGGTCCATGGCAAACAATACCCACGACATGTTCAGGAGGTGAATCCTAATGATGTTGAGTGTTGGAATGACGGGGGATCAGGCCAGTGAAGATCGCTGGAACAAGCCAAGCTAACTGGAACCATTATTCCAACTACAAAGCTCATCGCCGTGTTCAATGTTTCAAGTGTGACAACCCGAGGGGAAATTCTGTTGCCCACAAATGTTGAAGGGGTAATGAAGACGATCCTTTTTGAAGTAGTGGACAGTGATATCTACAATGTTATTCTTGGAAGACCATGGCCGCACGAGATGAAGGTTGTGCCTTCAACATATCATATACTTCTGAAATTCCGAACTTCGAAGGGAATTGAGCAAATAAGAGGAGATCAGGCAACAGCAAGGGAGATGAACGCGATCTCAGTTTCCAGTAGCAAATGGAAAGAGCATGTGGCATAGCAATTATAGGAACCGACGCCTGCTCCCGAGCTAAATAAAATGAATAGAGGAGAAGAGTCATCGGAATCCTATCAGGTACCAAGGTACTTCCAAGTGCCCGAAGAAACAGACGCAACCAAGTCCACAACAGAAGAACTCAAGCAAGTCACATTGTTTGAAGAATTCTAGAAGAGGAAGTTCCACTTGGGGACAGAGCTAAACCCCGATCTCAGGTCAGGATTTATTGAATTTCTTAAATCTAACTCTGAATGTTTTATGTGGTTGCATGCGGATATGACATGTATTCTGCCATAGGTGGTCGTGCACAAGCTAAGCCTGGATCTTAACATCCCTACGGTAAGGCAGAAAAATGCCCTATTGCCGAGGTTAGAAATAAATTCGTCAAAGAAGAGGTAAGTCATTTGCTTAATATCGGTTCAATCTGGGAGGTAAGGTATCCTAGCTAGCTAGGTAGCGTAGTAGTAGGCCGAAAGAAGAATAATAAATATCGCATGTGTGTCCATTATAAGGATCTAAATAAGGCATGCCCAAAAGACTCGTTCCCATGCCAAACATTGATCAAATGATTGATGCAACGACTAGGCACATGTTGATGAGTTTCGTCGATGCTTATTCCGAGTACAACCAATTAAAAATGAACCTGAAGGACCAGGAAAAAACTTCATTCATAACAAACTTCGGCACATATTGTTATAATGTGATGTCTTTCAGGCTTAAGAATGCCGGAGCCACTTATTAGAGACTTGTGAATAAATTTTTTGAAAAACAAATAGGGAATACCATGGAAGTTTACATAGATGATATACTGGTTAAGTATTTGAACGCATGTGATCGTCTAAAACACTTGCAAGAAACCTTTAACATCCTAAGGAAGCAAAACATTAAGCTTAACCCCGAAAAGTGTTCATTCGGAGTCAGCCCATCGAAATGAGTGAATCTGACATAGAATACAAACCTACAACTGCAATTAAATCACAAGTTTTAGCGGATTTTAGTCACGGACTGCCGCCTTTGGCCATCAAAGAAGCAGTGATCATGTCAGAATCAACATTAGTAGTCTAGACCTTGTTCATGGACAGAGCTTCCAATGTGAAAGGGTCCGGGCTCAGTGTAGTACTAATCACGCCTTCGGGAGAAACCCTACAGCATGCCATAAGAACTATTCCTCTCACTAACATTGAAGCCGAGTATGAGACTATGATTGCAGGACTCGAGCTGGCCCGGGTACTGGACTCTGAGGTCATAGAAATCAAATGTGATTCCCAACTAGAAGTAAATCAGGTCCACAAAATTATTGAAGCCAAAGAGGAACGCATACAACAATATGTGGCGAAAGTCCAGGCTCTGCTTGCATGGTTCAGGGAATGGTCAATTACCCATATCCCGAGGGAAGAAAATGCGGAACCAGACGCACTAGCCAATCTGGGCTCGTCCACGAAAATAAAGGGATCAGTCTCCGATACGGTCGTGTGGCTTATGCATTCATTATTGGATGTGGATGGCCCGCTATGAAGTAAACGCGAGCAACTTGGTCTAGGATTGGAGGAATGATATCATTGACTATCTCGAGCATGAAAATTATTCGAAGATCCCAAGGCATCCCGGGCACTGCGCCCTAAATGAGCTCGATACTAATTCTGAGGGGCAATATTATATAAAATATTTTCAAGGCCCGTTGGCCCGATGTTTAGGAGCCTCCGAAGCTAAGTATGTCATGATAAAAGTTCACGAAGAGATCTTCGAAAATCACTCGGGTGCGAACTCCTTGGTTTTAAAGATAATTAGAGCAGTATACTACTGCCCCAGATGGAACAAGCCGCTAAGGTTTATGTTTAGAAATGTGATAAGTGTCAACGACACGCACTGTTGATGTATCAACCAGTAAGATTATTGCACTCATTTGTTGACTTGGTCATTCATGAAATGGGGGATGGACATAGTCGGTTCGCTGTCGTTGGCTCCCGGTAAGGTAAGATTTATTTTGATTTTAACTGACTACTTTTCTAAGTGGGTTGAAGCAGGTCCTTGAAGAGATTAAAAGCAGCCAAAGGCAAATAGCCCAAAGAGTTATCGGGAGTGCCTTGGCATACCGAACGACGGCCAAATAAAGCACGAGGGAGACACCTTTCTCTCTCGTATACGGAGCAAAAGCCTTGATCCTGGTGGAAGTAGGAGAACCTACAATGAGGTACTTCCGGGCTGACGAAGAAGCAAATGAGGAAGCATTACTGGTCAGGTTGGAGCTGCTCGACGAACGAAAGGACTTGGCGCATATAAGGATGGCGGCCCAAAAGAAAAGAATGGAAATATATTACAACCAAAGAGCCAATCTCCATTTTTTCAAAGTGGGAGACTTGGTTATAAGAAAAGTGACTCAAAATACCCGAGAGCTCAATGCAAGAAAGCTAGATCCAGTGTGGGAAGGCCCCTACCGGGTTTTAGCTGTTACGGGGAAAGGAATATGAATTATAAATCAAGACGGAGTAAAACTACCGAGCGACTGGAACGTGGCACGCCTCAAAAGATATTATTGCTGATGAACGCCACTTATACTGAAAGTATGAGTTGCACTCTTTTTCCTTTTGTCTAGTTTTTGTCCCAATTGGGTTTTTCTGGTAAGGTTTATAACGAGACAAAACGCAAAGCATACTATAAAGGAAGTGCCATCACCAGAAATAAGACCTTTAAACGACAAGGCATGGAAGGCAACATGCGGCTATGGGATGGTTAAGTAGTCTTTGGCTCGGTAGCAAAGTTCCTAACGGAAAACAAAGCTTGTTATCAGACCAAAACCTATCAGACCATTCATGATTGCCACTTTACTTCAAGCCACTGGGGTGGTTAGGTAATCTTTTTCTCGGTAGCAAAGTTCCTAATGAAAAATGAAGCTTATTGTCGGACCAAAGATTATCGAACCATTCACTAATGGAACCAGCAAAGGAACGAGACTTCCAGTGTTCGAATTTGCATTATTCGCATTCAAACACTGGGGGAATGATATGAGAATACAACAACATAAATGCCACATAAAACGGGACAACAAAATCTGGGAACGAAGATGTATCATTAGGACCGAGGACTGCACGGCCAGCCCCTAAGAAACAAGTTGTACAAATTAGCCACAAGTAATGGCAATTTCTTTGAAGCGCGACGAATGCTTATGTACTTTTAAAAGTGAAAGGAATAAAGTGAAGTACTTTTATTTCTATCTTTTTTCTTGTCCAAACGATGAATTAATTTTATCATTTGAAAGTTAATCAAGTACTTCAAATGTTAGTGCCGGAAGGAACATGAGACGTCCTCTTCAAGAGCACCGTAAACATAAGAGGACCCTCTCTTATGAAACCCTCACAGTAAAGCGTTGGTTCCGAAAGGACTTATGCCCGGGACCTAAATGATAATTAGACGCAAAAAAATAAACTTTGTGCAATACTTAAACAACAAGCACTTTTATTTACAACAAATGTTCCAAGAAGCACAATTACAAGAAATAGAAAAGAAAACAACAAAGGAAAAAGAAAGCAAAAGCTAAACTACTGCATCCCCAGAAGCTAGGGGAAGAGAAGCACCTACGCCCCAAGAGAAATAGGAGGATCTGTCGCCTGATCAAGATCTTGACCTTCATCATCATCCCCTTCAGGTTCTTCTTCAGTTCCCGAGAACGTATAACCGAAACCAAAATAGTCGGTCGCACCAGGTTGGACCGGGATACCCCTTCTGGCCGTTAATTCCAGATGACGGGCCTTGGCGATCTCAACATCGAAATCAATGATGCCCACTTTGGCCTCCTCCAAGGTTTTCCTCCTCATCTTTTACATAGAATATGTTTTTTCAATAGTTAGGGAATGCGCTCGGCACTAAAGCTCTGCCTTAATATGGTCAACCTCGGCCAAAAGGTTATTCCCCTCGTATCTGGCGACCTGAAGGCTGATGTCAAGGTCATGGATAGTGGAATTAAAAACTTTATTGTGCTTCGTGACCCTCTTATACTTTTCCTCCGGGCGTGCTTGTCCTCAACATCAGCAACTTCCTCAACTTTAGAGTTCAAGGTTACCTCCAAATTACTTACTCTTTCAATAGAAGCTGCCTCACACTCGGCAACAACGTGCACATCACTTTAGACCTCGGGAACTGGTGAAAGTATTGTTAATTGTGGGATGACGTGAGTTTGGAGCATTAAATGCAGAGAGACGTGCGTCTAATCAAGCGTTAGAAACTTTTCAGAGGGGGCCATAGAAGTTTCCGCCAAGAAAGGTATCTTCACCAACTTCTCAGTGACACAAAGATGTGCCAGTAGAAAGCAAGGGGACTATCTGTATAGGGCAAAATATGTTCATATTAAATACTAGCATAATATGGTGAATCATGGAACCAGAGAAAGATGAAGAGCGAGATAGGTGAAAATAAAGTTCAGTGGCAGCAATCTCGATAACCCCCGAATGGAATGTTGCTCATAAATATCTGACACCTGATAGCATTCAATGAAGAATATTTTGCAGTATTAAATACATAGTGTGTTGTAGAGAATATGGAATTCATAGCCTGCCGTCACACATTCTTCAATGGACCTTATAATTGTCATTCAAGGGGGGCTTGATCCTAGGATCTCATTCCCTAGATGCAACTATAAATAATGAGTTCAACAACCATTATAGATGTAACGACCCGACCGGTTGTTTTGAGTATTTAGGCTTCGATCCCCCATTTGTTGCCTCCCCCGATCCCCTATTTATTTCCTCCTCTATGATGTATTATGATTGTGCCTTTCCGGGGGTGTTTGGTATTGTTTCGGAGTGAAATGGGACACATAGTCCCTAATAGGGGTGTCCATAAAAACTCGAAAAACCGATCAAATTTGGTTTTGTTTTGGTTTTAATAAAAAAATAATCGAAAAAACCGAACCAAACCGACTATAGAAATAGCTATTTAAATTTATTATCACACCTATATATATATATATATATATATATATATATATATATGTGTGTGTGTGTGTGTGTGTGTGTGTGTGTGTGTGTGTGTATGTATGTATATATATATAATTTCTAAATTTTTATGGCACATATTAGTCGTTTATATTTTTAGTCTAGTTTTTTGCTATTATAATAATCTAATTATTTGCCTTTACATTCTAGTTTGGTTAGTAGTTTTCTTTTGCTAAGTATAAAAATTTATTTCATAATAAAAATTATTGATTAATTATCATCAATACATCTTGGTAAATGCTAGATTTCTCAAAGAGCAATTAGTTTGATAGTGTTACGTTAAAAATGTAGTCTCCGAAATATGTGTTTGGTAGTGTATGTCTCATATTTAAGAAAAAATCGATAAATAATCAAAAAAACTGAAAAATCGACCAAAGCCGATAAAAACCAAATCGATAAAAACCGACTTAATTGGTTTGGTTTGGTTCCAATATTTGAAGCACTGACTTACTTGATTTGATATATTTTTAGGAAAAATTCGATCCAAACCGAACCATGAATACCCCTAGTCCCTAAGTTGGAGCCTTAAGTTGATTGAATTTTGTGTAGACGATTCCGGAATGGAGTTTGGACGGTTCCCATAGCTCCGTATGGTGAATTTTGACTTAGGAGCGGGCCCGGATGTTGATTTGGAGGTCTGTAGGTCATTTCGGCTTGAATTGGTGAAAGTTAGAAAGTTAAAGGGTTGGAAAGTTTGATCGGAAGTTGACTTTATTGATATCGGGGTTGGATTCTGATTTCGGAGGTTGGAATAGGGTCTTCATGTCATTTATGACTTGTGTGCAAAATTTGAAGTCAATCGGAGTTGTTTTGGTATGAATCGACATTAGTTTTTGAATTCGGAAGTTTCATAGTTTCAATAGGCTTGAATTGGGTTTCGATTTGTAGAATCGATATTGTTTGATGTGATTTTTAGCCTCGAGTAGGTCCGTTATGTGTTTTGGGACTTGTTGATATATTCGGACGGAGTTCTGATGGCCCCGGATGTGATTCAGATTGAATCCAGAACAAAATTGGATTTAGTCTTGTTGCTGAAGCTTCAGCCTTCTGGTGTCATCTGGCCTGCGGAGGGATTGGATAGGTTTGGGCTCGCAGGTGCGATCACCTGGGCGTAGGTGCGCCTCTGCAGGCGCAGACTAGCTTTAGCAGAAGCGGGATTTGGAGGGAGGCCTTGGACGGGACCGCAAGTGCAGTCGTTTTCTCCGCAGAAGCGCGCAGGTGTGAGCATTTGTCCACAGAAGTGAAACCTCTGGGCTTAAGTTGGAACCGCATATGTGATGGTTTTTGCGCAGTTGCGCCATCGCAAATGCGACTGAGTGCCCACGAAAGCGAAATCGCTGGGCAGAAATAGGGATTTTTCGAGGGTTTGAAGTCATTTTTATTTTTGGGCCTAGAGAGCTCGGTTGGTGACGACTTTTCGTGAGTTTTTCAAAGAAATCGTTAGGGTACGTTATTCTAACCCGGATTTTACTATCTTCCATGAATCTATTGTTATTTTCATCATCGAATTAGTAATTTAAGTTGGAAATTTGGGGACAAATTGTGGAAAATTCTTAGGCTAAAAAATTTGTGGATTTGAAAGACGATTTGAGGTCGAATTTGAGTAATTCTTGTATGGTGGACTCGTTATCGAATGAGTGTTCGGATTCTATAATTTTGGTCGGGTTCCGAGACGTGGACCTGTGTTGACTTTTGAGTTGACTTTTTATTTCTTTATAAAGATCGTAACTTTATTGTTCGAAATAGTTCTCTATAGTTTATATTTATGTATGAAGTTATTTTGCTAAATTCGAGTCGTTCGGATTTGGATAATCAAGGGAAATGCTTACTAGGGGATTGCGTTAGCATATTTTGAGGTAAGTGGCTTGCATAACTTTGTGTATGAGAATTACCCCTTAGGATTGGTGTTGTTTGTGATAATTGTGATGTGTGAAAGCCGTGTACGGAAGGTGACGAGTGTGTACACAGGCTAAATGTGAAAATTTACCGATTTTAGCTATGTAGATTCCGTTCATGCCTTAATTGAGTTACCTTAACATGTTATAGTTATCATTAGTAGTCTATCTTCACATGTTCTACTTGTCTTATCTCTTGCTTGTTAATTGCCTTTACATGTTTAGTTGAAGTATTGTTTCCTATATTCCTTATTCATTATTTAACCCTTGAGTTATTTACTTGAAGTTGTTATTTTTGGATTATCTTGTTGTTGAAATTGGTATTGAGTTTTAAAGGCCATGATTTATATTGAGGCAAAGTTGTAAAATACTATTCTTGTCGAGTTATTCACTTCCGGTTGTATTGTGGGACTCGTGTGCATATTGTGGTTGAGCCATGAGCTACTTGTTGTGAAAACACTATTGTTGTTGCTTTCTTGACAAGTTGTGATATTGGGCACTTGAGGTGAGATTTATGATACGTTGTGATATTGATACGCATATGGTGGTAAAAGATTTTGGGTATGAAACGCATGCGGTGAGATAAGCTGTGATTGATACACATGTTCCTGGTAGGGGAACTACTTGAAGCCACACGGTATGATAAGGTGCGCTAAAACGCTAGAAGCTATTTCAGGAAATATAATTTTCAAAACTAAATGCAAGGCTTCTGCGGCGGTATAAGAAAATATTGTGAATTGTTTTATGATTTGAGACTACGAGGCGGTACCTCGGTAGTGACTCTTATTGATACTTCTCAATTACTTTACTTGTGTTTGGTTATTTCGTTTCCTTGGCATAACATTCCTTGTTTTCTTCTGATGCATTATTTGTCTAGTTCAATGTAGTTGATCTTGGTATATCTCTTATTTGTTTCATTTCCATTGTTATTATTATTACACTGTTAAGTACTCGTTTTGATTCTTATTTATTCCAGTAGGGCCTTGACATGACCTCGTCACAACTCTACCGAGGTTAGGCTTGACACTTACTGGGTACCGTTGTGGTGTACTCATGCTATGCTTCGACACATCTTTTGTGCAGATACATGTACCTCCTACCAATCCAGGCATTAGTGAGACGAGTTCAGCTTCGGAGACTTCAAGGTATATATGCCGGCGTCCGCAAGCCTCAGATTCCCCCTCTATCTGGTTTATTTCATTTCTTTCCCTTTTGTAGGCACATCGTTGTATGAGGATGATCAGTACTTATTAGTAGAGTTTGTGACTTGTTATCACCGGGTTTTAAGAAGTTGTATATGCTGAGTTGCAGAGTTTATTTTATATTAGTTGTTGAGCCATTGAGACTTTAATTATTATTTTCGTTATATTTTGCATGAATGTTAGGCTCTCCTAATCTTAGAGACTAGGTGCCATCACGACATCCTACGAAGGAAAATTGAGGTCGTGACACTATGGGGATGAATTTTCTGACTAAACCTATGCTACATAGTACTCAAAAGCTCAAGAACATTTTATATTTTGCTCATTAACATTAGTGTTACTGACTCCGTACACTCTGCTCCCAGAACCAAGCTACTTGCGGTCTTATTACAATTTTAACGTTAAGTCTTATATCCTATTCAATTTCTTTATCAGTTTGAGATCAAATCGATTCGCTTGCCTATAAACCACGTATAAGTTTAACTATACCGTTTTACGGATAAACAATAACCTAACTATTAGTTCAACTGAACTATTAGTTCAACTGAAGAAAAAAAATACGATGAGAAAGTCGGCAATTAAGGCTAGTGTTTCGCATTGCTATATTTTTTGTCGTTCAAATGTCAGACTTTTTAGAAGCTTCAAAGCAAACCACCTTTTCATGATTACTAATATCAGTCACAAGTTAAATAAAGAAAATGATCCTATAAAAGTTTTTTGTATTTTACCTATATTATTATCTACTGCTCTGCCAATCATATAGAGAACAATCATTGGTACCTTATTTAGGATTGGAATTGGGACAGTGTGATTGATTAATATTGGAATTGAGACAGTATGATTGATTAATATGGTCATTTAACATCTTGTTTGGATGGTTATTATGTATTATTTTATAATAATCGTATTATATTATACTGTATCGTTTTGATGTATACAAGGTTTGAATAAATTATATTATTTGTGAGCGTTTAGTGATGTCATGCATCAATAATATAGAAAATTAACTTGTAATATTATTAAAAATAAATAAGATACAAAGTAAATTATTATATAAAAAAATAGGATAAAGGATAAAATAGAATTATTTAATTGTAAGGATGGACAACATAACAGAAAAAAATAAGATAATAGTGTGACCACATCAAATAAGTCGTTCCATAAAATAATATTTTTTATCGTTAAATAATAATATATTTAATTATATGATATAATAAAATTTAAATAACAATCAAAACAATACATGAATACTCCTCCAAACTTGTAACAACCAAACACAAGTCAAACAATGTTTTTATTTGGAAAAATATAAAGAGCAAACGATAGATTTGTTTCAAAAAGGGTCAAAATACACACGGAAACTCGTATACCGTTACCTGCTCCGTCTATTGAATCTTCTTCTTCCTTAGTCACCAAGACTAGCAGCTTGTCTACTTCAGCAGCAGTCATTCGCCATCGATGCACGAAATAGACCTCCACGATCTCTCCGACGACGCCGATTACGCTGCTTCTATGCATCAAGTCAGCATTAATTTACCTCTGCGCCATTTTCACAATCTTTTATGATCACTTACTTATTACCGTTTCTTCGCATTTTGATTCAATTGCTCCTATTTTGTCCGTTTACTTATTGATTCATCTCTTGAAAACGGAACGTTAATGTATATTAGGTTAACTTATTTGCGCTTGTGATTTTTCGATGCTTGATTGTTATTTTTGTGATCCTTGCTTTTATTTTTATAGTATATGCTAATTATTGATTCGCGAATTTATGTATACTGTTGAGCAACTTTTATCGCGAATTATCTTATCATCATACACAAATTATCTTTGGTAATCGACACACACACACACACACACAAATATAGCTACTATATTGAGTAATTATCTATTTATTTTTATAAATTTCTGAATTATACGTAATTATCTCGAGTTTAAATAGCATAATTTACTGTATATTTTGATGAAGTTAATGTGTGCTTATTATGTGTGATTTACTACGGAGCTTGATTCTAGCCGTTGAGCTTGTTGATTTTGTTTAATATACTCCATTTGGACTTTCTCCCAATTTTTGTGGAAGTGCTTGACTGAGCAAGGAGTTTAAGGAAGAATGACGTTTGACGCTTGTGGTCTAAAATCAGTCATAGACATTTCTGTGGCTACAAATAATCTCATCATGGTTAAAACGAGAAGTTTAAAGTCAAATGGTTTCTAAAGGTAGAAATGATCATTCTTTTTGGGATAGGATGAAGAGGAAAGTGTCTCATATTAATTGGGACAGAGGGAGGTTTTTAGTTACTCCTCCAGAAGTTTATGAAGCTGATTATTGTCCTGCTTTGTTGTGATTTGGTAATTGGATTTAAAGTTTTTCTATGTTTGTGGTGTGTACTAGGGTTCGACTAGCATGACTACGAGTGGTAGCAGTAAACCGAGTTCATCCAGTGAACAAGTTGGTGTTGAAATAGTGTATTTGAAAGATAATGTGGCAATACACCCGACTCAACATGCATGGGAGAGGATCAGAGGTCGGCTCAAGCTGATCAAGCAAGGAAGTTCTCTGTTAATGGTAAGTAAATTTCATGCTTCGTCAGACTCATTTTTATGTATGACCAATTTCAAATATAGTCTTTGATAATTGCTACTGGACCATTTGCTCTTTTGTGGCATACATGATTTTTGAAGTTTGCTACATCCCTGCCTCCCATGATTTTCGTACCAAAGTATAGGTGTGAGGTGGTGTTAAAGTTCAAATGCAACTGGATCTGCAAAAGCTCCTACTGTTTGGAAATTTCTTTATATAACAGTTGGTTCAAAGAGTGAAAGACGAGTATGCATAACAGGGCTTAATATAATTTATTAAAACAATAAATATACGGGTTAAATATATGAGGTGTCCCTTAATTTTTGGCTTGTAATATATACCGATAACCTCTTGGAGTAATGGTTGAAAACGGAACGAGTTCTCCTTTCAAAGTTCAAACTAACGCAGTACATTAACCAAGTACCCCCTTTGCCTTCCTCTTTCTAACTTACATTTGGTTTTCTCCCTATCCTTCCCATTAAACAAGGATGACGCCTCTATGTTGTGTGTGTGTGTGTGTTTATTTTGGGGGGGGGGGGGGGGGGAGGGTGAGGGTGGCTCACTTTTGTTGCAAGTATCAATTGGTTCTGTCTATTTAACTGAGCCATCGAAGTGCTTTTGTGACAGACTTGGATTCCATATAAAGGGCAAAGCTCAAGTGCAAGGCTGTCTGAAAAAGGTTGGACTTAGGTTATCTGTATCGTGACTCAAAAAAGAGTAGTGATTTTATGCACATAAAAAGTTCCGTTATCTGTTCCATAATGTTATCTTTTCTATATCTTGGTTCAGATAAGAGTCTCTATACAATACGGGCAGTGCCTTTCTCGGATATTAGGTCAATCCGTAGACACACTCCTACATTGGGTTGGCAGTATGCTATTATAGTTTTGTCGTCAGGTACGTGGTCATGTAATATAGTTTCCCAAACCTTTCTGTTCTATACCAATGATTCTTTAACTGTTGTTTCCATATAATAGTTTAACCTTTTCTGTTGTGAGAAGTTAGTTTACTTGCTACTCTATTTGTCTCTGTTGGAAATAGATCACTTTTACTTTCTAAATTATCAGTGTTATTATTCCTTGCATGCCTGGCTTCAGTACTCAATTTCTCAGCTGTCACTTGATATAATTTCTTGAGAATTCAGGAAGTAGAAAGTCCAATGCTAATATTTTCTGAGATAATCCATCTATGTTCTTCATTTGGCATGATCAATAGCCTATTTGCTCAACTTTTTGGAAAGTTATATTCTTTTTTCTTATTTTGGAGAATTAAGTTATTTGGCTGAGCCTGTGGGGAAAAACGTGATTGAGCATCATGAGAAGCAGTTTTCTACTGTCAAAGAAAGTAGAAATTTGTAGCATCTCCTCGGAAGTAGAATCCGTAACATAAAATTTGTTATTAAGAAAACATCCTTATCAAAAATTTGTATTTACTAAATTATCCCTCCTAAGTTTAATCCATCTGGCTTAAGTATATTTTATACTAATAAATATTTTGATTTATTTCTTATTTTTTTCAACATTTTTATTAAATAAAATTAAAAAATTTAATTGAAGTCTCTCATAATAAATTGTTAAAAATCATTTATTTATGTAAGTTAATGTCCATGCATAACTTCTTGAAGGATTTCCCAAACAATCGGCTCTTTTTCTCAAAGACTAATAGAAAAGGGATTCTTTCTTTTTGACAAGCAATAGATTGAATCTTTTGCATGTCCATTTTCGTATTTTGACACTCATAAGCATTTTTTGATAAGATTGATCAAACAAAAATTAATTTTCTAATACATAAAAGTTCTTCTCAGATGTGTGCCAAAAAAGAACTACAACTCTCCGAAAGTTCTTCTTCTAAAGCTCCATCTAAGAAGAAGTCATTTAACATAAGCAAGTTTAGGAAGTTTGGCCAAACAAGCCCTAAGACTCTTAAAATATGTTTCATTTTGATTTATGCTTTCTCGAATGGATTTCCATGAATATAAGCATTTTGATATCATGGCAATGTTATGACCTTTGGGCAGTTCGAGACTAAGACAACTCCTATTTGGGAATACTTTAGAAGCTAGGCTAGGAATCAATTGCTCCTAGATACATGGTTAAATTTAGTTCATCGAGCAAGATTTGGAACACATTATGATTCATGGCAATGTTATGACCTGTGGTAGGCAAATTTGCGAAGCATAAGACAAGAACTACAGACAATACTTTGGAAGCTAGGGTTGGAGTCAAAATTGCTCCTAAATCCATGGTAAGTTTTAGTTCATTTTATCGCAATCTTAGGACTCGTGGATAGGACTGTAGGAGAATTACCAAAGCAAAATCGGCAACTATTGGCAATAATTTTGAAGCTGGAGTGGGATCAAAGTTGCTCCTATAAAGGCTAAGGACATGGCTGGCTTTGGTTCATTGAGAATGATCGGAAATTCAATTTGCTAACTGAAAAAAGTGAAAATTTGCTAGCGGTGAGGACATTGCTAGCTGAACTTAAAGTGGAATGTTGCTCGAAACTCAACTTGCTAGCTGAACTTAAGATCTCTCCCTGTTATCCTTCGTGTTCAATTAAATGTTGGGTCACCAAGATATGATACCTCTTTGAAACAGCAAATTTTTTTGACAAAGTATCAAAGGATTTCTTATTTTCTCCAGTACCTATAAGGAAAAAAATGGATTTTTTCTCCAGTATGTGCCAATTTTGCACAATTGTCTTACTGTTTGTTTCTGTGGTAAAACTAGCTTCCTTTTCTCAATGTGGCTCCAATTTGTTCAACCTATGTACAAAAGATGTGGAGCCAGCAACATTTTCTAAAAGGGTTGTCAATGAATGGAATATTAGTTCATTTTAGCTCCGTGTTTTCTATTGTTTCTGAATAGGTTTAAGTTTCATGACAAGCCTTCCGTAAATCAAAATTCTTTGGAAAATCTTAGTTGCTGGTCCTCCTTGTTTCAAATGTCTTATAATATCATGATGTTTCAGGTCCCTCTTTGGTAATCCACTTGATTGATTTAGGCATAGTTATTCTGCTTATCAATATATCATGATGAAGGGGAGCCTTGGCGTAGCTGGTAAAGTTGCTGCCATGTGACCAGGAGGTCCCGTGTTCGAGCCGTGGAAACAGCCTTTTGCAGAAATGCAGGGTAAGGCTGCGTACAATAGACCCTTGTGGTCCAGCCCTTCCCCGGACCCCGCACATAGCGGGAGCTTAGTGCGCCAGACTGACTTTTTTATCAATATATCATGATGTTTGAAGTCAATGCATTTAACTTGTATACCATTGTATATAAGCATATATTCATTCTTGATGAATAGACATCTTTTATTCTATCTAGATTTAAAACTTACATGCATAGCTTTATTTGTATATTTTTTTGATAAGTTACATTCTGGCTTCATTTTCCGTGCCATTTTTGGTAGATCTTTTTCATACTTCCCACCGTACCAATTTGTTGATTGTGCAACTGTCATGTCTTATGCAGGACTAGCATTTCCTCCACTTTATTTTTACAATGGTGGTCTCAAGGAATTTCTTGCAACAATTAAGCAACATGCCTTTCTTGTGAGGTAAATTGGTTACTTAATCTTCTTTTGGGCATTGGCTTTTTATGATTCTATAACTAGCTAAATGGACTATTAAAAAAAAATCACAGATTTATGTGTTTTCCTTTTCTTTTTCTTTCTTGTTGATTCTTCATTGCAGTTTGGGACCAAAATCCCTTTATGTTTCCGTTTTACCTTTGATTTTGAGATGGAAAGAATGAGAAAGTAGAAATTAGAGCAAGACAGCTCACACATGGATTGCTGTTTGATACTAGTGTAACATACAAATAACGATAAACAAATTATCAGTAATATTATGTGAAAACATAGGGAGGTTCTTTGATGGATGGGAGATAATTTGAAAGAACATGATCTCTTGAAGTGGCAGATGTGAGTGTAAGTTACTAGCAAATACTAGTTAGAGTGCCACCTATCAATTGATATATGATGTTTATGCTAGCTGAAATTCTGGTATAGTAACTAATTGTACTGGAAGTTGGCTGGTTCACCTTCTTTATGGATAGCTACGAACTATTTTTTCACGTTTCAGAAGGCAAAGATACTTGTAGTACTGGAAAGTTGGGATATTGGTTGATTTTGGTATCTAATTTGTCGTGCATTGACCTAGTACTGACAGAGAGTAACTAGATTACCGGAGGATTTCCTGTCACTCACTAGTTAAGGGTATTTTCAGGTCTGCTGAAGATGCAAATATATTTCTTGTCAATGACTTCCAAGATCCGCTCCAGGTGCGCTAATGTCATTTAACATTCTACAATTCATCTATTGCTCTTTCACAAATTCACACTTCCACTTCATACTTTGATATGATTTTTATAGAGAACTCTCTCTTCCTTGGAGCTTCCGGGGGCCGTTTCTGTTGCAAACAGTCCAATTTCATCAGTTGCACCCAGTGAATCTTCACCCAGTTGGACAAACGGAGGAGCCCCTGATAAGAGCTCCACATATGTTCAACAAAATGGCAGTCAAAGACAAAAACATAATGATCCTCGACATTTTTCTATTCAAGTACTGGAGAAATTTTCTCTTGTCACCAGATTTGCTCGTGAAACAAAATCTCAACTTCTTCGTGAAGCTCATGGTGATGGTTTCATTTCTAATGCAAGGAGAAAGCATGACAAAAAGCCAAATAATTATTCTTTTGTTGTTGAATCTAATGATGTTCATGAGCCGCTTGAAGATGTTCCTGTGCCTGCAGATTCTTTGGAGGTAAGTACCTCTTATGTACTCCACTTCTCTTCTTAGTTTCATTGCCTTTACAGCTCCTGGCTTACAAGAATGGTGTTCATGACTTCCGTTGTTATTTGTGCATTTAATTTTTTTGGAACTGGGAATTTGATTTGGTTAGTCAACAACGAGAATTCTGCACTTATGCTTAAGAAGATTTAGTAATATACCAAAAACGACAAGTTAATAAGAGGTCAGACAATTTCTTGGTTTAATACTGCTGATGCTCCGATGGAGAAGTGGCAAGGCTGTTAACATGATTTATCCTTGGGTCCAAAGAATGAATGTACCGCTTCAGTTTATTATCTACTGTACTGAAAACTACAAGAATGATCCTGCAAAATGGCATTTTTGGATATAATATCAACTCCATAAACAGGACTGTTCTGATGGTATTTCTTTATCCTTAAACAGAAACGTTCTAGTGAGAAACATAGTCACAATGAAGTAGCGGCATTGCGTGATGAAACTTTTGAGGTATGTCCATACTTGAGGAGCCATTTGACATGCTGAGCATGTAAATAAAAACCTACTAGTAAATAAAAACCTGTTTTAGTTTTCAGCTTTCTTGGTGATATAAACATCCCTCGAATAATATGATTATAGTTATCTAGTTGCTCCAATTCATGGATAAACTGAAGTTTTTACCTTTTCTTTTCCCTTTTTGTTGGTCAAAAAGTTAATTTTTTTCTTTTGTTGGAAAGGAGATAAAGGAGTTACTCCTTGGAACTGAAGACTAAATTTTTGTAAACAAATCATTTGAGAAACAATGAATAAAGTTGCACTATCTGAATCCTACCTGTAGATGTAGAGCTGGACTGTATCATCTTTTCTTTATATTGTTATAAAGTTCAAAGTACACTTCCTTATTATTTTAGCTGCACATTAATTTATTTTTACATAAAGGTAAAAGCAGAGATTAATTTTTATTGAAACCCAGTTCAGATTGTATGGGTGGATAACATGGTTACTGATTAATGATCTTTATTTCAGAGCTACTTTCCCTTCAGCAGCTGTAATGACAGATATCCTCATTAACAGTTGAAATTTAGAGGAAAATCAATGAACTAGTATGCTTGAGAAAAGTTTTTCAAATTACCGCTTATTATCTACGCTACTTATTCATATCTAGCTTGGTGGCATGAGTTATTCTGGACCCC
>ML254154.1:36673-56847 GCA_005239495.1 Nicotiana undulata
CCCTTCTTGACCTCCTCCTTGATGTTAATAAGTGCATGTAGTGGTCTTTCTGTGATTCATCTGCGTCTTTTCTTTATGATGCAGTATGACAAATTGTCATTAGTATGGGGAAAACCGCGCCAGCCTCCGTTGGGATCAAAAGAGGTATAAGGCTTGTCTGTCTGTGTAATTGTAAGGTAGCATTTTTTGAACTGTTGGCAATTGGCATCATGCAAGTTCTAGGTCAAGAGTAAGTTTTTTCAGCCAGAAGCTCAGGTCTGTCTCATTCAATTGTTGTTGCAGACGTAAATAACTAAATAAAATTGCCCCCTTTTTAAAACCTTATGTTTGAAAATGAGGCTGTCACATAATTCAACATGGCAACAGAGTAGGCAGGGGTCCTGATTTTGAGTTTCACTGCAACCTATTATCAAATTTCCACATACTTGACTCAAGAAAAGAATTAGGCCGTACATGTGGAGGTGTATTGCAGACCTAAATACAAATAAAATGTCCATTCTGTAAAAAAAATAAACTTTCCGATGATTCATAGTTGTAATTGTGATAATTATCATTTGTATCTGTTGTCAAAACAACTAAATCGTTTAGGGGTAAGCAAAGGCTTCGTACACTTCGTTAAATGTGTCGTTGGGTTCATTTGTTTTTTCTTTTTTTGAATAAGGATGTCGCTGGGTTCATTTGTTTAGTCAAAGAGTATTGATGCACATGTCAAAACATACAATAAATTACAAGGCCACTCATTCTCCAGTTCTACGTCGTTGTTGTTATCATTGTATTAGAAGAGGTCCTATTTGGTTCACTGAATCAGTTGCAAGCTACTTCATGTTTAGCTTTTTCTATTTATCGCAGTGAAAGTCTCTCAGATCAGAAATTATTTGTTGAGAAATGGAAGTCAACTATGTTTATGGATGTCCCAGAAATTTTTATTTAAGGTGCTCTATAACTTAACTGAATGTTGCCTTTTGGAACTTCTTTGAGGGACGTTTAATTGAAAGAAAGAATGTTGCAATTCCCAACATAAAATGTCTAACGAATTGGTTCAGGGACATTGTCTGTCCCAATTTATCATAGACTTGCTCGCTTTTGCATACCACTTCAAATTTTTTATTTTATTTGTGGGAGTTAGTAATTGGCGTTAAATACTCTGCATTTGAACATTAACTTCTTCAAGTTAAACTTTCTCTTGAGAGAATGTATTCCTACATTGGAAGCCCTAATATTGTTGTTTCATTAGTGCCTAATTTTTATCAATAAATTGATCAACCAACTACAGCTCAGTCCTAGATTAGTTGGGTTGGTTAACGAGTCCTCTATACCATGATGTTCTATTAGGGTCAGCTATATTAATCTTCTGTACCATTCAGCTTCATTAAGGTCCCTCTCACCCCAAGTTCCTTTATGGGGGACACCGTTACCTATTTAATACTACAGCAAGGTGAAATTGTAGCATGTACCTCCGAGAGCATCAACAAAATTGTTACTAAAAGGATTTATCGTAATTTTACTATTTTTACGCTCTCCATCAACCTACAATGATTCCCACATTAGACACAAAACTGGCTGTGCTCTTGAACATAAGTGGAGTGACTAGTGAGTTAGTAATCTGTTATACTTGATGAAATCTGATGAGGCAACGTTTTCCATATTCAACATTTGTGTTTCAAATGTAGATAAGGAGTACTTGACTAAAGTTGAGTAAGATAACTAATTAGTGCCTAGTGCGAGTCAATGTCTTCTTTTCTATGATTTGTGATCCTTCCAAATAGAAGAGGTAAAAAAATGCTGGTTCTTGTGACTTTAGATAGTTCACGCCTTGTTACTTTTTTGAGTTAAATTAGTTTCTCAAGACCAAATACCATTTCCATGAAGACTAGGGCTGTGCACGGATCGGATCGGATTTAGATCATTTCGGATTCGGATTCGTATTTCGGATTCTAGAAAATGCAATCCGAATCCGATCTGAATTATATCGGATCGGATTCGGATTTTAAAGTTTGGATCGGATCGGATTTCGGATCGTAAATGCCTCAAGGTTGCAAACTAATATGTATATTTTCTTTGTAAAAGAGGCAATGCATTAAGAAAAATTCATGTTTAGTACTATGGTGCCAATATGGCTAACTCTAGCAATTGTAAAGCTAATAACTTGGAGGAAGATGTAAAGGAAGTATTGACTATTCGAAATTAAAGTGTAGTATTTATACATTGCCTAATAATTTCGGATTCATTATCAAAAAGAAAATAATTTCGGATTTCGGATCGGATCGGATCGGATTAAAATATACCAATCCGAATCCGATCCGAAATTTTTATAAACACAATCCGAAATCCGGTCCAATCCGAAATTGAATGGATCGGTTCGGATTTCGGATATCCGATCCAAATGAACAGCCCTAATGAAGACTATAATGGCCAAGATTTTTCTTAATAGATAATTAATGTGCCCCGATAATATTTTGTTATTGTGTTTAAGGTAATTTGATTAGCATGACATTCTAAGAACGTCACATAATCCAACTTGTAGGTTTAACAACTTGGTTCAAAAGGTTATTTGTCAAAATACTGCACATCTGGTCGGCCTTGGATGAGAAATTCCTACATTATGAGTGTGTCTGTGTGTGTATACATACATAAATACACGCACGTAACATACGTGTGTGTGTACAATTAACGCAATTTAACATTCTAGCCTGTGGTTATATAGTGTAATGTTGTGTCTGGCATTCACAGCTAAGTTCCTCATTCCTTACTTCATTAAGTTTTTCCTCAGTGGTCCACCTTTTTGGACTCTGAAGGGAGGATCATAGATTCGCAGGCACTAAGAAAGAGGATCTTTTATGGAGGAGTGGAGAAAGGTCTGAGGAAAGAGGTATGTTCTTGTGGAGATTTGTCCTTCTCAATGTCTGTCTAAGCAGGCATAATGTACTTCCATTGGTCATTGTGCTTCCAGGTCTGGAGATTTCTGTTGGGATATCATTCGTATGATTCAACATATGCTGAGAGGAAATACCTTGCATCTATAAAAAAGTCAGAGTATGAAACATTAAAGAACCAGTGGAAGGTTTGTCTAGCTCTCTCTAGACCCTTTTTTTTTTGTGGGGGGGTAGCAGGGGAGGGAGAGAGAGTTTGTGATTCTTTCTAAAACCTTGCTAGTATATTTCGTTTAATTGCTAGTATTGTTGAATAAGCTGCATCTTATGTTTAATTCACTTGCAATCTGATGAGATTCTTGTGACCATCGTTATGATGCTGCTGGATTGCGATGTCTCTGTTTTCTGTTTGAGTATCTCACACTTTGTCTTTCAATTGACCCAGTATGATATCATCTCAGATTTTCATGTCATTACTCCATTCCCCTGTCTCTACTAGATTAAATGATGCCAATGGTAAATTAAATATTGAAAGGAGGAATGCATATTCATAGAGATAGTAATAGTCATTTTTATGTGTTTCCTTTTGTTTTCGTGAAATAGGACACCGAGGAGCTTGGAAATAATCACATGTCTTTGGGACTTTGACTTATGATGAACTAGGGAAGTCAACCCCCTATTTTTCTTTCCTCCAAAGAGGACAAAAGCATTTTCAGGGTTAAAAGAATTAAGCATTTTTGATGGGGCGTTATGCTTTTTCATGTTCTATGAGGGAAATCAACTCCCCTATATTTCTTTCCTCCAAAGAGGACCAATGATGAGACAATGGCTTTGAGATCCTTTTTGATAAAATTAAGCTTTAAATTTTAATGTTCATATTGGATCTTTTTATGCAGAGCATCTCTAAAGAGCAGGCTAAAAGATTTACTAAATTTCGAGAAAGAAAGGGTCTTATTGAAAAAGATGTGGTAAGTATTTGATTAGTCCAGCCTTTTTGGTCTACAAATGATTTGTATATGAGAGGTTGAGAGGCAATATGCAGTTCTTCACATCCGAGCCATTAACTACCAGTGTTACTGCTATAACATAGTATTATTTTGGTTTATAAAATTATGACACTTCATATTGTTGTTCTTTCCTTAATTCTTTTTTGAATTGATCTTGAAGGTCAGGACTGATAGGTCGATTCCATTCTACGAGGGGGATGAAAATTCTAATGTGAAGTGTTTGCGTGACATACTGCTCACTTACTCATTCTACAACTTTGACCTGGGTTACTGCCAGGTAACTGCGATAAGTTAATTGGTGTGTTTTTGCTAATAATATGCTCATGCAAATCTGCTACATGCATGATTTTCAGATTTCTAAACATTGAAATTATTCAGGCTTCTTGCCACCCTTTCTCCTTCTCTTAGATCTGTTGTTTCACCATAGAGAGACTTGAACTTGAAACAATGTATATCTAGGCAGCACTGTGTTCAATATTAATGTTACTTTTTTGCAGAAATAAATCCCAACTTTTTGGTAGTGTAATTTTGTGAAATAAAAGAATAAGATTCAGAAGCTTGAATATTTTAACAGACTCTTCATTCTTACTGAGAAACCTTTTTTTCTTCATTGCAAAAATCTGCTTCAAGATTTAACTTTTCTCCAATCTGAAGCTTTTACTATAACCAGGATAGAGTTTTGGCATAATAAAGTAGCAAGATAATAAAAGCATTCAAGGTTGTGACCTAGCGGTCATGGAAGTGGAAAGGCCCTAGAAGACCAGGCTTCAAATCCCAGTAGAGACAAAAAAAACTCTAGGTGATATCACCCCATCTGCCTAAGCCATGGTGCACAGAGTTACCCAGTACATATGTTGGTGGGAGATAGTAGATACCCGCTAGATAAGTTGAGGCGCGTGAGAGTTGGTCGGGGCACCACAGTTATTGTAAACAAAGGTAGCAACGTAATAATGCTGCTTTTATGCATGTCTTTCTTGGTACCTAACATTATTACTATCCAATGTCCTGATAGTTTACCTTCAATTGGATCTTTTTGGAAGGGATTGTCACACTATCAGTGAACAAATGATCTCATTTAATATAAATCACAATATCTAATATTACCAGCCTGAGATTACTCAGTTTCCCATTTGACTGTCGTATCTGTATGGAGAATTCAACTTTTGGTGGATGATATTGGTCGAAACACGCTTTTGATCCATGTTCTTGTTACCTTTATGCTCCATTGTTCACTTTACAACTTAGTGTCAGTTCCTTTCCTTTCTTGATTTCTCACTTTAGATGAACCTTTTTATTCTATTGACTTGTAGGGTATGAGTGATTTTCTTTCACCAATATTGTATGTGATGGAAGATGAACCAGAATCATTTTGGTGCTTTGTGGCATTGATGGAGCGGCTTGGACCAAATTTTAACCGTGACCAGAACGGAGTGCATTCTCAGCTTTTTGCATTGTCAAAGGTTCTGTGTGTGTGTGTGTGTGTGTGTGTGTGTGGTTCCATGTTTCCCTTGCCGTTTTCTCAACTCCCATCCCATCCCCAGCTTTTGTGTATTCATTATTCAGTTTTGTTGACTATTCAGTTTTGTACTTTGTGTACCTCAGCGATGTTTCGTTCTTGCCTTCTTGGGTATAGAATACACTGCCTTTCTTCAATATTTTTCTTTTATTATTGTTTCATGGATAAAACCGTCTATTAGTAGCTACCTTAAAGTGCTCAAAAAATAAAAGCTACACAAGGCTTAAAAGGCTCGAAGAAGTCAATTAAAGCATTAACACCAAAAATATGCAGAATATAGAAGTCAATTGAATACATGACCACAACTCACGTGTAATGGGACAATGCAAGAGAGGACGTTGTTTCTGCATAAAAGTATCCTAGTTTTTGGTTCCTTCCTTATTCTGAGGTTATTAACACAACTATAGCATGCCATGATACATGCTAAACAGAAAAGGCTTTTTCTTGTTGCGAATAGAACATCAAATGATCCACCATTAACTGCTGACGAAATCCATGCGGTTGCTATAACCTCTATGGTAGGCCATGAAGCAATGTAAGACCCCTTTTGGGGCAGGAAAAATTTCAAGATTGAAGAATTAGGTGTCAGACAAATACTATCCTTCCAGTGACCACCTAAACATGCCTGACTATTTAAGAAATGAATCATTTTATGGCTAATGTGTGACAGTGCTGCATAATGTTTTCCTTAAAAGCTCTGACGTTTCCATCCCTTCATACCCTTTTTTCTGTTGTAAAAGATTTTTTATTTGTAAATTTCATAGTATCTGGTTGATAAACATATATCTGCTGTCAAAAGTCTAATGCAAAATTACTGGGCTATGCAGTTGGTGGAGTTATTGGACAACCCTTTGCATGATTACTTCAAACAGAAGGACTGCTTGAATTATTTCTTTTGCTTTCGCTGGGTTCTTATACAATTCAAAAGGCAAGCAGTTCTACTCCTGAAAATTTTGTGCCCTGATTGCATCCAGCATATGATGCGCTTGTGTATGACAGATTTTCTCTGCATCCTACTTATAAACAAACTTGTACTGTTTTCATTTTTCTGTTAGACTATGCTAATGCACTTATAAGAAAAAAAGAGTTAGATTTTGGTGATGAATATGACTAATACTGTTGAAATATTTCTGATCATTGTGAGATTTTGAGATACATGGATTAAAAGCCAAATCCAAAACTTAATTCTCTTTTATTTCGTGCTGGGAAGTATGAGCTCTCGTCTCCCTGTTGAGTGCTTACTCCCATGCTAGTATATTACGGTATTGGTGTAGTGTGTACCTAAGTTGCTTGGACACGGTGCGGATCTAGAGGTCAGATCCTTCGAGATGTAAATTCTAAGATTCAGGGATGCGGATCCTAATACGGATATGGTTGTAGGAATCTAGCTAAAGTAATTCAAAATAATAAATATATAAAAATATCTATAAATTTTGTGGAATACTTACGTATAGCTTGTAAAGTGTAGATTTCTTTTTTATTGTCAAGTTGCAAATAAGTACAACAACAACGTACCCAGTATTATACCACACCGTGGGGTCTGGAGAGGGTAGTGTATACGCAGACCTTACCTCTACTTTGTGAGGATAAAGAGGTTGTTTCCAATAGACCCTCGGCTCAGGAAAGTATAAGCACCACATTAATGAAAATATAGACGAGAAAGGACAGTACCAAAAAGCCATATAAAAGCAGAATAAAAACAATAAGATAGTAAGGTGATCAACATGAAAGAAAACAACGGTTAGCCATAAAAACCTACTACCAACAGGAAGTGAGACTGCGTGCCAATACTACAGTTATGAACACTCTAGACTATCTACTCTACTACCTTAATCCTCGACCCCCATACCTTCCTATCAAGGGTCATGTCCTCGGTCAGCTGAAGTTGCGCCACGTCTTGCCTAATCACCTCTCCCCGCCTCTTCTTTGGCGTATCTCTACCTCTCCGTAGACCCTCCAATGTCAATCTCTCACACCTCCTCACCGGGGCATCTCTGCTCTTCCTCCTCACATGCCCAAATCACCTAAGCCGCGCTTCCCGCATCTTGTCCTTAATAGGGGTCACACCCACCTTGTCGCGAATAACCTCATTTCTGATCCTATCTAACCTGGTGTGCCCGCACATCCATCGCAACATCCTCATCTCTGCTACATTCATCTTCTGGACATGAGCGATCTTGACTGGCCAACACTCCGCCCCATACAACATCGTAGATCTGACCACCACTCTGTAGCACTTACCTTTAAGTTTCGGTGGCACCTTCTTGTCACCCAAAACACCGGAAGCGAGTCTCCATTTTATCCATCCCTCCCCAAGTTGTAAATAAGTAAATGATTGATTTCCTAGATAAGGTATGCTATTTTCTTCAAATTTACCCTAGTTTTGGTTTTGTTTTCGGGAATCAAATTGTATCTCGTCTCAAATTTTTCTATTCGTCGTGGTCAATGTACCCAAAATTGTTTGACCGGATCCGGTACGCATCCCATACCGAAACCCATACTATTGTCGTGTCGACACAGGTGCGGCACCTAAACTGCCATGTTGGAGCAACTTAGGCGTGTACATGACAGCTTGTCTTTTTGTCCATTGATTTATCAACCATCCACTTGACACCTAGGGAGCTGAAGTGAAAGATCCCTTCTCTTTTCACCTAGATAACCACTTCTTCTTGGACCTTAATCATATATATGAATGTTCTATTGCACCTATTACTGTCTAGTGCTTTGATCTAGTGCTAAGAGCGCAACACGTGATGTGTGGATTAGGTTCACGTCATGGGTTCGTCATGGGTTCAAACTCTGTTGCAGCCAAGGCCATGGTATTTAAGTGAAGAAGGGTAGAGGGGGCAGGCTCATTATCCACGGAGCTGTGAAGTGTGCGCTAGTGACCCAAGATTTCACGATTATTAAAGAAACATGTCTAGAGGTTCAACTAAGTTAACTTTATTAGATATCGTATGTTCATTTAACGCCTCCCGAAAAGAAGGCCTCCATTTGTGAATATTTCTCAGGACTACATATTTACATTTCTCTCTGAAGGAAGCACGATATGTGGTCCCTTAAAGCATTAATTTTTATGGATGTGCACCGTTTCTTCCCAGCATCCCTCTCTCTGTGGATGGGGAGAAAAGAGAAGACAAAGAGAGAAAAGAATGCTTGATTGCGCATCGGCAAAAATGTTATAGTTTTAGCATGTTTTAGTAAGTTGAATGTCGTTGATGCAGCTATCCTTTCTCAATTCTTGTGTTACTTTCTGTTTAGACCGTCTTACTTCAAATTGCACTAAACGGACACCTTGATTTCATTTTAGTTGATACCTTGTCTTTCGCAGGGAATTTGACTTGGAGAAGACAATGCGGTTGTGGGAAGTCTTATGGACACATTATTTGAGTGAACATCTACATCTGTATGTCTGTGTTGCAATTCTGAGAAGATATCGCAGTAAAATAATAGGAGAAGAGATGGATTTCGACACACTGCTGAAATTTATCAATGAGTTAAGTGGTCATATTGACCTGGATGCTACCCTCAGGGAAGCTGAGGCTTTGTTTATATGTGCCGGTGAAAATGGTGAAGCTTGCATTCCTCCTGGAACTCCACCTTCATTTCCATTTGAGGGTACTTCAACGTATTACCAACAGGACGATGATGATGTATTGTAACCGCTTCTTATGGATTCAAATTTCTTAGATTGACATATGACCTTGGTTATCGGTGATATTCTTTCCACAGAGTATATATGGATTCAGATAATCAGAATTAAATTTCTTTTGCTAGCACTCACTAGCTCCTCTCACCTTTTCACCATGTTTAGACCCTTACATTGAAATCTTATTTCATGGTTCTTTAAATTGATTTCTTTCTTTTTTCTTAAGTTTTGTTGCTCAATGCGAATAAGAATTGAAAACCAGATAGCTATCTTTTGAATTAGGAATGTTGATAGCTAGTTCATTACTTTTCTTTCACTTGTTGAAATTGGCAGTAGTAGAGGAAGCTGATACCTAGAAAAAGGGAGATTTATCGTTTTGAACTCTTGATACATGCATAAATTGGTTTCGCAAGTAAGCTCATGCACTTTTCCTAGAGGATGAAGCACAAGCTCAGATCCGAAACCCCTAGCATGGGAGTTGTTACGTTGTTTTGGCACTACTGGAAATTGTGCTCTTATGTGAAGGATGCAATAGAGTAACTACCACAAATTTCTAAAGGAATGGCTGAATCTCATTCCACGCTTCTTTGCCGGTGCTTGTAAATGCTTCAAGCAAGACAATGTCATCCAGTATGGGGATAAAAGGCTCTTCTTCAAGGAATGGCACGTTATTCATTGACAGAGGTGATAGTAAGCTGCAGTTGAAATCCTGCATTTCTTCTATCCATGAATCTAAAACTGAATTGGCCGCCACTTCTTTATTGCTTGCTGTCTCAGCAGGAAATTCTTGACTCTCTTTGCCCAGTGGGCTGCGACTGTTCGCCTCCTTGGACTTGACATGTTTCTTTTTGCCTCTACAAGACCTCTTGTTCAAATGTGTGTTCCAGAAGTTCTTTACTTCATTGTCTGTTCTTCCAGGAAGCCTACCTGCAATGAGCGACCATCTGTACCAAAGAAGATTTGAGGTAAGTAAGCGTAGCTAGAAGAATCAATTCACCATTCTTATTGTATAACAGGAAATAAGGTGCAGAGGGAAAGCAGTGACCGGTTGCCAAGAAGCTTATGGAGTCTGATGATGAGGTCCTTTTCATCTTCTGACATCATTCCTCGCTTGATGTTTGGCCTCAGGTAATTTTTCCACCTTAGTCTGCAGCTCTTACCACTCCTCATTAAGCCTAAGACAGATATTGAAACGTTAATAGACCATTGCCCAAATATTACAAAGTTACAACTAGCTATAGGCTAAGCGATTACAAGTATACCTGACTTCTCAGAAATGGTGGCCCAGTTTCCCTCTCCATGAGTCTCCACACAATTTTTCAATATCAAGTCCTCTTCAGGTTTCCAAAATCCTCTCTTCATTCTTGTTTTAAATTCTTTATCCTTCATTGCACCTTTTCCTCTTCCTCTCTGTTAATTTTTTGTGTAGTAAAATAGGAAAAGAGTGGTACCCAAATATATAGTTAAAAAATTGAGATTGGGGGTGTGGGGTTAGACATGTGTCTTACTCCTAAAACAATGATGGTGGAATTTAAAATTCTTCACTTTTGGATTACTGTGTGTTGGATGTTATCAGATAATTGAATTGAGGGCCCTCAATGTGGATTCATATTTTGCTTTCTTTTGTACTACCTGACATTGAAAGCCCTTTTGTGTGCACCACTTTCATCCCACTAAAAGCCATTCAAAAAAATGCTAGCTCGTCTGGGTATTACCTTTTCGCAAGCCCTCCGTGGGAGGAGGGGGAACTTTTTACTTTCATTACTTTATTCTGATGTTCAATTTTTCTTGGTGCATTGCATAAACCCTTCCTAATTTTATACTCCTATTTTGTTCTGTAAATGGAAAGATAATAGACTTTGAACTGTCTATTCTCATTACTTTAATGACGTGCATTACTCATTCAAGCATAGAATCATAAAGAAAAGGTAAATGACTTTCAATGTTATGATAATTCCTTTTTGCTGGATAAATTTCGGGTTTTCGTTCGCACATATTAAGGATGGTATGGCACCAAATGCGAGCGCTAAATAGTCACGGAGCATTTTGAGACTACAATTTTGAGTGTTGTTGTACATCTCCTTAGTCACTCCGATTCCAGTTGTTAATGTAGATTCTGAAGTCTTTTCTTTTCCTATTCCTAGTATCCGCTAATTTTTTTAAAGACGTTCCACTTTTACGACTTCTTGTCACGAAACAAGAAAACTCAGCTACAATGCCTACTACCATTTTTGGAAGGTGAGGAAGTAATGTGACATTCTAGCAATTAGAATGTGCTAGGAATGTAATCTGAAAACTGTGAACAGTAAGGAATGGTAGGGGTGTTAATAAAAACTCGAAAAATCGAACCAAACCGACAAAAAAATCGATACGTTTTAGGTTTGGTTTGGTTTTGGTTTTGAATTATAAAAACCGATCAAGTTTGGTTTGGTTTTGGTTTTAATAAAAAAATATCCGAAAAAATCGAACCAAACCGACCATAGAAGTAGCTATTTAAATTAATTATTACACCTATATATATGTATATTTTTATATACAACAACATACCCAGTAAAATCCCACTAGTGGGGTCTGGGGAGATTAGAGTGCAGACCTTACCCCTACCCCGAAAAGGGCAGAGAGGCTGTTTCCAGGGGACTCTTGGCTCAAGAGGAGAGATAATAATATCAGAAAAGAAACAGGAGAAAAGGCATGCAACAACAAAAGATACCAGAAAGAAAATACAACAACAAATAAGTGAAAGGACAATAACACAAAACTATGCAAAACAACAATGTGAATACAACAAAGACCGCTAACAAACCTAAACGAAACTCTATCAGACTACCCGGTACAAAGAGGGAAGAACTCTCGACTAGCCCCTAGCCTACCACCCTAATGCTCGACCTCCACATATTCCTATCAAGAGCCATGTCCTCGGAAATCTGAAGCCGCGTCATGTCCTGCCTGATCACGTCGCCTCAATACTTCTTAGGTCGCCCTCTGCCTCTTCTCGTACCTGCCAAAGTCAACCGCTCACACCTCCTAACCGGTGCATCTAGGATTCTCCTCCGCACGTGTCCGAACCATCTAAGTCGCGCTTCTTGCATCTTGTCGTTCACGGGAGCCACGCCCACCCTCTCCCGAATATATTCATTCCGAATCTTATCCAGCCTAGTGTGCCCACACATCCCTCTCAACATCCTCATTTCTGCTACTTTCATCTTCTGGATATGTAAATTCTTGACTGGCCAACACTCAGCTCCATTCAACATAGTCGGTCTAACCACCGCTTTATAGAACTTACCTTTGAGTTTAGGTGGCACATTCTTGTCACACATGACTCCAGACGCTAACCTCCATTAACATCCCCGTCGATCTCCCCATTTCCCTGGATAATTGACCCTAAGTACTTAAAACTTTCTCTCTTGAGGATGACCTGTGAGTCAAGCCTGACTTCCACATCTGCTTTCCCCCGTCACGTCGCTGAACTTACATTCCACATGTTTCGTCTTAGTCCTACTCAACTTGAAACCTTTAGACTCTAGAGCCAGCCCCCATACCTCCAGTCTCCCATTTACGCCGGCTCGCGTCTCACCAATCAGAACTATATCATCAGCAAACAACATACACCGTGGCACCTCTCCTTGGATATGGTATGTCAGTGCGTCCATCGCCAGAGCAAGTAAGAACGGGCTGAGCGCAGATCCTTGGTTTAATCCCATAACCGCCGGAAAAGGTTCTGAGTCACCTCCCACAGTCCTAACCCGAGTCATAGTTGCATCATACATATCCTTTATCGCCCTAATGTAAGCCACCAACACACCTTTCACCTCCAGACACCTCCAAAGGATGTCCCTAGGGATCTTGTCATATGCCTTCTCTAGGTCAATAAACACCATATGCGTAGTTCCACCAACCTCCTGATAAGGTGGATAGCTTCCGTGTCATTTATATATTTAGTCTTGTTTTTTGCTATTATAATAATCTAATTCTTTATTTTTACATTCTAGTTTGGTTGGTACTTTTCTTTTGCTAAGTACAAGAATTTATTTCATGTTAAAAATAATCGATTTTTAGTTGAGTACTTAAATTATTCACCACTATTTGATTCAGTTATCATCAATATATCTTGGTAAATGATAGATTTCTCAAAGAGCAATTGGATTGATAGTGTTACATTGAAAATATAGTCTCCGAAATATGTGTTTGATAGTGTATGTTTCATATTTAAGAAAAATTCGATAATAATCGAAAAACCGACCAAAATCAAATCGATAAAAAACCGACTTAATTGGTTTGGTTTGGTTCTAATATTTGAAGAACCGACTTATTTGGTTTGGTTTCTTTTTAAGGAAAAACCGATCCAAACCGAACCATAAACAACCCTAGTAAGGATCATACACATTTGAATACTGTGAATAGCAGTTAATCATGTCATCGATTATTAGTTTTTTCTAATCATATCATCATATCATATTATACTAAAAGTGGAAACTCTTATCTTTTCAAAGTTGGATTACGATTTTGTCCATGTTGTAAATTAATTTAAGTAAAATATAATAAAATATTAATCAATATGAAATAGTAATATTATAATTACATGAAGGTCAATCACGTTCAGAAGCATTTAAGTTATTTACTGCATTGAATGTAATCCTAATTAAAAAGGGTGAGTGAATAAGAAGCTCATAAGTTCTATTTTAATGCTCCACATTCACTTCTCCCTAAACATGTGCAACTAATTCCTAATTAAATATTTAATTTAGTCCATTTCATAGATTTAACTTGAATTGAATCCGAACACACAGTCTTACGATTCCAAATATTCAAAACCGTAAAGATCGATCAGCTATTATTTCAGTTTTCTAATCATTTAATTAAATTAAATGATGCAATAAAACCAAAAAAAACTCATTGATCCCTTAGATTTCTCTGTTAGTGGATTGGTAATAATTTCTTTACCTCCTGTCCTTTTGTAGTTCTCTTTCTTGTATTTACTTTGCTCTAATATATGAAATTTTCTTGAGTTTTTTTTACTAACTAATTCTTATTTGTTTCTTTTTTATTTCAGATTTTACTTTGCAGTTAGTGCAGTTTTCACTTCTCAATCACATCACCAGGTACATAATAATATGATGTTTCTCCTTTTCTTTAAAAAACAATTCATAGAAATATATAATGAATTTGTAGGGGAGACGATGATATATATATGTATGAAGCTTTTGAGAAATATAAAGGTGAAATGGCTTCCTGGCCACTTAAACTTGTAGGGCTTTTGAAAGCCGATACACGAACTTTGGATTTTCTCATTTGAACACTTGAACTTGACGGAATGAGTACAAATAAATACATCCAGTAGTGCGTGTATATCACTTGCGCTTACATGTACAACACGTCATATACTAGACCATTTATTACTTGACATGTGTTATTTGTGGGTCTTCTTAAATACTAAATAACCAAAAGAGAAGTTACAAATTAAAAAAAAGAAAAAAGAAAGAAAGAAAAAGACCTGACACTTTTCACCCACCTCTCCCATCTTCTTCGTTCACCCACCTTCATTCCCTTCCTTGTTTTTGTTCTTTTTTTTTTCTTTTCTTCAATGTTCTTTCTCTCTCTTATTTTTAAATCAAATTCACACCACCACTATGCTCATGGTTAGACTAGAAATAAATATAATTTTGGAATTTCAGAAAAAATCAATAAGAATTCATGGTTTAGAAACATTGGAGGCCGCCCAATACTATGGTGAGCCGGCCAAAATTAAAGATGATGACAGTGGAATAGAACCACCCAAACTATCAAAAAATGTCACTCGATGGCCTTCATTGCCTCCCATACTCACTATCTCTTATGTCTCTCTTCACTCTTGTCGTTCTTGTTCAGGTAAGACTCGACACAAACGAGAATCCATCAAGACTCAAAAACTCAAGGTCACAAACTGATGAATTTATCTCCAGTAAAAAAAAAAGTTTTTATGTTATTTCGTACTATACAATTCTTTTCTTTGTGAGATTTTTTTCCCATGAGAGGTAATGAGAAGAATTCTAGATATCCAATCATTCCCGTGACTTTAAGGGTTATCTTTCAAGTGTGCGACTAATCCTTCAATGTTACGTTGTCAAATGTTAGAAAATTCATTTCTAATCAATAATGCAATTAAGAAGTTCGATACCCTTGTTCCAATTATTTCTTTGATCGGATCATTAGCTAAAGCAAACAAAGATTATTCCAGAATAAATGGGCAATAGTTAGGAGAGGTGCGCCAGCGGCGAGCAGAAGCAAGGTTATTAGATACCTCAGGAAAGCCCGGCCAGAACCACACGTGCAAGTTTCCCTGCATGTGGCTCGTCCGTGATAACTTCTTCGGATTTTTTCCTATTCAAAGATCAGCCCCCTGGCTCTGTGTTTTCCCATCGAGAATTATTTGCAGATGAAGAGATGTCAAAGGGGCTTCTTACTTCCCAAACAAATCCTCCTACATCTATATATAAACGTTGGTTTATCAAGAATACGCAAGAAAGACCCTTCTTTCTAAATGGGGGTGCCCGAGGCACCTCATCTTCTCATTTCGTCGTTGCTCATTCCCTGAAATCGAACTCTCTACCTTGGGCGGATAGGAATTGAGACTTTCAATGGTCCGCTCTTCTCTCCTCGTGATCGAAGCTGAAAATACTAATATAATAGGAAAGAACTGTCTTTTCTGTATACTTTCCCCGGTTCCGTTGCTACCGCGGGCTTTACGCAATCGATCGGATTAGATAGATATCCCTTCAACGCGTAACTGGTTCCAGAAGAGTTAATATCTCCATTAGCTAAACCCTTTCTTACCCTGCCTTTGGATTCGTATTTTGTTCGTACACAATCAACGGAGGCCTTCCCGACATATGTTGCAACGTCTCCAATAGCATGCTCTTACTTCGTCTTTTCCTTAATAGGTCATCAAATTTCGTGCTTTTTGATCCTCAGTTGCTATGGGGAACAAAGGACGAAATACAATCGATTCCTCCATTTAAGTGGTTCTCGCTTCTCCGTGTTCCTGTTCCTAACTCCTCCCCGGGTAGTTCCCAATGTTTGGCACTTTATACTTCATGGGTGCAACATCAACATGTGAAATATTTTTGTTTCTAATAGTTAGACTACAATTCTTGAGAATAGGGGATTTGTTCCTAACTCCTCCCCGGGTAGTTCCCAATGTTTGGCACTTTATACTTCATGGGTGCAACATCAACATGTGAAATATTTTTGTTTCTAATAGTTAGACTACAATTCTTGAGAACAGGGGATGGGGAAGTGGGCCTGATTTATTTTCATTTTTTTTTAATTTGTTTTTTTTGTTCTAGATTTTTTATATCAAAATTATTGTAGTCACACGCGTAATTTTTGTGACTTGCACACACCTTGTCCACCTCATCTCTGCCATTGCCACATGTGCATGGTCAACGATTAAATATGTTTATTAATTACCGGATATGTGAGTTTGAGTGTTCAAATGGGAATAATGTAAGTTTGTATATCGGCTTTAAAATCGGTACAAGTTTAAGTGGCCACGAGGCCATCTAGATATAGACTTAAGATGCAATACATAATTATTAGTTCTTTGAGAAATTGTTTGGATACTACTTTTTAGATATCTACATCTATTATTTTTAAACAACTTTTATATATTTGAACAATTTTGTATCAAGTTCTTGTAAACGCGTATAGGGGTCGATTTTGTCATATTTTGTAATACAATTATATTTAAACAATTCAACTCATATTCTTCTGTCAAAGTCAGACAAAAGTATTCATAATCGAATCAAACAATGGATACTTGTACATGCAATTTTTTTTAGATCGATTAAATTTTCTAATATCAACAATATAATTATTAACTATCTCTATCACAAGTAACTACTTTTTTTTTTCAAAGTGAACACCATGAAACTGATAATGATATACTAGACATCTTAAAGAAGACGTATGCAAGTCAAATTTTTGTATGACTTTGACTTTTATTTTGCAACATCTTCTTGATAGGTATGTGACCGTGAAAAGGAAGAGGCTACAATTTCTTAAAGACAAGATGCATACTTTAAGACATGAAGCATTTATAAACATCGATTACGTTACTCATATCCACGTCTATACTATGTGTTGTTGAACTATCAAAAAAGAAAATATCATACTGAATTTTTGAATATTAGAACTACCTAAGAAAAAGGTTATACCAATTCGATTGATTGTGCGTAACTACATACTATTGTACTTTCCTTTCAAATTTCAGTTACTTTGTACTTACATATGTTTTGATATTATCTATATAGTTTAAAAGTTTATACTACTTCATATGAACACACGTGCAACGCACGTGTCCAGGGACTAGTTCTATAAAAAGTCGCAAAAACACGTGTAAAAGATAGTTAAAGGGTGTCCAGGCATAATCATCAAAAATATATTCGGGGAATAACACCAATTCAATTACAAGTATTGTTGGTGTATTTTCTCTCTTAATTAGTAGAATATTTTTATTTTGATGTAAATACTTGATACAAGAGAAGATAGATACCTTACTACTTTAATGGTCCAACTTATATTTGCGATTATTCCACCAGAAAAGTTGAGTTGATGGAACGTTCAGCAGGAAAATTGTTTTTCCCCAACTATGCAAAGAGATCTCACAGAGTATTACGAGGTTCCGGTTCAAATTTCAGCAGAGGCGAAAACACTAGGTTCTTTTATCTATCCAAGTCTTAGTACAGAGTTATTCGATACTTGTGTTGGTGGAAAGTAGCAAGTATTCATGGAATTAGTTGGGGTACACACAAGATGGTCAACCACGGTAGTAAAAAATCAGAGTATACGTGTTGCTCCTCATTATTGATGAAGGATGTTCAAATATATAGTCCCACAAACATACATGTAGGTCATAGTTCTTCTCTGGCAGATACAAATAATTCTTAGATGCCAGCTCAAAATCTTGAAGAGTACTGCTTCCCACAATACGAACCAAAGATTTATCCCTGGTATAATGATCTTGGAAGAAGGGAAAAACACATGGAAGAACACAGGCATGGGTCATAGGACAATTCTAAAAGGTGATCACTGACTGCCAAAAGTGAAAATGATTCAACATATCAGAGCATAATGCGCCAATCATGAAACTTAAAGCGCCTTGAACACTGTTGTCGATTGAACTCTTAGTTGGGTATCATTCCACAAATTTGGATTGATGTCTCATTTGAGAATGAGACTTCCTTCCTAGGCACTTTCGAACTAGTATGTAATATTATTATTTTATTCCTACATTTAGGAGAGATGATTAAAAACAAAGATATACGAGGCAAGGTGGGAGTAATTTTCATGGGGAACAAGATGCGACAAGCGAGATTGAGATGATTCAGATATATAAAGAGGAGGAACACATATGCCCTAGGGAGGAGGTGCGAGAGGTTGACAGTGATAGGTCTAAGGAGAAGTAGAGGTAGACTGAGGAAGAATTAGGGAGAGTTTATTATCACATGACACATCTCCAACTCACCGAGGACATAACTATAGATAGGAGAGTATGGAGGTCGAAGAATATGGTAGAAGGTTAGCCGATAGTCGAGTGTTTTCTTTCTTTTCTTAGGGTGAGCACGGTTCTAGTTTAAAGCATCGTAGTTGCTACCTCTTTCTCATTATTACTATTATATATATATATATATATATATATAATAGTAATAATGAGAAAGAGGTAGCAACTACGATGCTTTAAACTAGAACCGTGCTCACCCTAAGAAAAGAAAGAAAACACTCGACTATCGGCTAACCTTCTACCATATTCTTCGACCTCCATACTCTCCTATCTATAGTTATGTCCTCGGTGAGTTGGAGATGTGTCATGTGATAATAAACTCTCCCTAATTCTTCCTCAGTCTACCTCTACTTCTCCTTAGACCTATCACTGTCAACCTCTCGCACCTCCTCCCTAGGGCATATGTGTTCCTCCTCTTTATATATCTGAATCATCTCAATCTCGCTNAGGTAAGAGTAAGATCTGCTTACACCCAACTCTCCCGGGACCTCACTTGTGGGATCACACTGCGTATGTTGTTATTGCTCCCACGTCCAAGGCGTGACATAACATACTGTCAATAAAATAGGTGAAAATAGTGAAAAATTAACGTATAACATCAACTAAGGACAAAATACATTATGTGATTTATTATCATGTGTCTAAATTTGGTGAAAAAAATTACTTGATACGTATGCTGGTGAGAGTGAGTATGTATTATATAATCCATATGGGCACAAGTTGATCCGGTCACCATTGTTATAAGAAAAAATATTACTTCCAAGTTCCACCCGCTTTCTTCTTTGTTTGATCATCATTACTGCTCTCATGTTAGGAGTGTAGAAATTGAAATTCAAATGGTGAATGATTTAATTTTTTTATACTACGTAATCCATGAGACAATGACAAGGTCGTCCACAAAATCCTCTCTTCTTCCACACATGATGAATTAAATTCATCTTATAATCTATTAATTAGTAAGATTTATATGTCACCGAATATTTTCTAATTGAGGTTCAAAAACCGACACACGTTTAAGTACAGCATCGTGTTCCATGATGGATAATGTATGTCGTACAATCTTAATGACTGCTGGTACTCTAGTTATCATTATCAATCCCAATGTAGTTAAACTAACTGTATGGACTTATACTTTCACCATTACTGTTAGGCTACCTTGGTGGTTATGCGTTACTTCACTATTTAGAGGATTCATTGTAACTTGACTAATTTTACGTTGATGGTTAATTAACATACAACGATCCTCCTCCTTTATTTTGACTTGGACATCATGGTTACAGACTATGTTGGCGAACTCTCATCGGTTGAGTAATACGCTAATATATAATACCACTGCCAGAGATTATTCTATATCTACTAACTATCATTGTTACTCAATTCTAATAACTTGAGATATCCTCAACGAACATTTCAACCTAGTAGTGTGAAAGACATGTTAGATAGGGCAGAGGGAAAAAAGGGGCTGTCAAGGCATTTCATGAAGCTAAAGCTAAAGAAGAAGATAGTGGATTAACAGAGAGCAGATGCACATAGGGGTGGGCATCGGTCGGTTCGATCGGTTATTATGAAAGTACGATTCGGTTTATCGGTT
>ML254155.1:0-11170 GCA_005239495.1 Nicotiana undulata
GAAATTCTAGAATTCACTTCATTACGCCGAACCGGCCTAAACTGCTCGGAACGACTTCAAACTCTGCAGGCAAGTTATAATTAACACCACAGAACTATTACCGGTCTCGGAATCTCATTCGGACCTCGGGAACATAACACTACTTTCCAAGCCACATTTCTAGTTCTTTAAGACCTCAAAGTCTCATTTGATCCGAAACCACTCATTTCACGTCTGTTTTACACCAAATTTCACAGATAAGTCACATAACATATAATAAACCTGTTCCGGACTCCGGAACCATAATGCGGGCCCGGCAACACGGTTTTCACATAATTATTCATTTTCAAAATCCTTTATTATTTTCAGAAAACAATTTTCTTTAAAAATTCATTTCTCGGGCTTGGGACCTCGGAATTCAATTCCGAGCATATGCCCGAGTCCCATATTTTCCTACGGACCCTCCGGGACCGTCGAATCACGGGTCCGGGTCCGTTTACCAGAAATGTTGACCAAAGTCAACTATATTCATTCATTAATTATCAAAACTTATTTTTAATCAAATTTTCACATAATAGCTTCCCGGCTACACGCCCGGGCTGCGCACGCATATCGAGGTGACTAACGAAGGCTCCCGGAGCCTCGGAACACAGGTATAGCTTAAATTATGTAAGATGACCTTTTGGGTCATCACAACTGATTTGTTTAATGACAAGTGGTATGATATTATACGTCCCTTGGAAAATAAGCCTATCAATAAACACACTGATCTCAAAGTTATAGGGCACATTATTGAGGGCAAAACACATTCTACAAAGCCTGAGAGTATGCGAATTTGGGGAGAAAAACTATAATGGGTACCCCTTTACTAAAAAAGATGTGATTATGAAGTACTATTCCATTGGCATGGGCTAGTTGTACCAGAAGCACTTCCTGCAACCTTCGAAACAAAAACACACAAAGATGAACGAGAAGTGATTCGGCATTTGATGAAGGATATTTTAGAGATGAAAGGCACTAGATATTCATCATGCACTGGACGATCTTAACTACCTGCAAGGAATGAATGATCTGTATTGGGATTTATTGAAAAATGAAAAATTGCATAGAGACATTTATTATCTTGTTTTTCCAACAATTGTCGAGTGGGAGGGACTACCTAAGATTCTACCGCAGAAGTTGGACGTAGGAGTCCCATATTATTGTAGAAATCAAGCAAGTGGTCGTATTGATGATAACAATGAAATGCGAGAAATGTGTGTCAACTAGGGCCTAGATTATGATGACATCGGTCCACACAGATGCGTATAAGATGTTGACGAAGAAGATGAAGACAATGACAATGAAATCGTGACAGAAAGTGATGATAATGGCAAATAAAATTGTTATTTATTTCTACTGCCATCGGGAGCTGAATTACGGTCGCTTCCCAAACCAACTAAAGGACATTTACGACGATCGTGTCTTGTTTGGGAACATATGTCACATTTAAGAGCATAAACGGTATCACGAACATTGATTTGGTTCCGTATCCGTGTTATATTTTGAATTTGTCGTTGACACACATAATCCATGTCACACACAATTTTAAATGGTTTCAGCGCTAATAATGCTCAGCACTCACTGGTTGGAAGTGGCCAATAAAGGTGTTTACGTATGCAGCAACACTATATTCTATATAACGTAGCTCATCACCGCAAAACTTGTATGTTGAAAGCACTTCATGGCATGGGAGCATGGCAAGTGATAGATCGACCATTTCCCACACGAACATAATCTTCTAGATTCATTGATGGTGTGAGTATTATTACCGCGGTTTTGATGCAGACCAGTGTGAATTTCACAAATATTTTGCTCATTGCAATGCCGCAAAAATGTATGTCACTGTGCGCGCTTCCTATATTTCTCAAATTATTTCATCGGTTGTGGCATAAATTCAACACCCATTTCCATCGGTTGTGGATATTTCAACAAACCTCTCCGCCATCTGCTTGAATGACATCCGCATCATGCAATGACATGCAATCCACGAGCAGACTTCAACAACTGGTTGAAAGACTTTGACACATTTGTAGTCAAAATTCCCCATCCTCTACCATCATCCTTATGTAAGGTCCACTTGTAAGGCTCATGTCGCATCAACCAACGATAGGCTTCTAGGTCCTCCCGCCTAATCAATTCCATTCGCCTCCTGAATTTATACTCTTGGTGATCTGTTGGAGTCATCCACATTAAATCGTGTAAGTTCTTGTTCGGATGAGCCCTCTGGAAGTTGGCCTTCAAGTTCCTAACACATCAACGGTGGTAGGCATATGGTTTATGCCATGCATGCAATTCTGTGCAGAACTACAAATACCACCATACCGATCGGATATTAGACAAATACCCGAACACTATCTGACAATGTGCTCCTTCAAGTGGTTCAAAAATAATGTCCAAGTCTCTTGGCTTGCATTGGCACAAATAGAAAATGTGAGGGGAAATATGCTTTCATTAGCATCTATTGCAACGGCGATCAGCAACTTAATATCATATTTTCCATAGACGTGAGTGCCGTCTATGGATATTACCGTAAAAACCCATCAATTGATGGTTTAAATGCCTAGAACACATACCTTAACATGAATTCTTGTATTCCCGGACTCCGCTCAAGCTTCCATTCAAAAACAGTTACGGGGTTAAAGTGTTGCAAAGCAGCCATGTATCTGGGTAGAGCGGAAAAGGTCTTATCCCAGTTACCATAAATAATCTCAACGCATGTTCACGCCCGAGAAATGCCTTTCTTTTGGTAATGGTACATCCATATACCGGTGGACAAATGTTATACACTCTTTAATCTTTTACCTTATAGATGATTCAATGTGTGGAATCAAGACAAGAGAAATCAAGTCAACATTCAAGTTAAAATGATTCCCATTTAATATGTCCATATCACAAGTGTAGGTGCCAATGTATTTCCCCATAATCCACATATTTGTTTTCAACTTTCTCGCATGCATCAACCATGTACAACCTTGAAACCATCTATGATAAATAACCTTATATACTTTCTGACATGACTCATGAACCTCGATCTCACAATACTCTTTATGTTGTACATTCGCACTGCCTTTCTTAGGCGCACTTTATCAGCGAAAAGCATATTCTTTGACAACATTATTGGTCCAGATTCATCCTACATTGCTGTCCGAATTTCATCAAGATCCCGTGTGAGGCCATCCACATCCGGCATGCTGGGCAACTGATCAAGGTAGGGAATCCCCCTTGAATGACAGGGCACATGTGACTCGTACACTCTAGGCCTAACGGGAGGAGGAGTCTGCTTATATGGAGCATGCTCATTGGTGGCGTCATGCTCCTAGCATATCAGTTGCTCATTCTCATTCTCATCATCATCTCCCTCTTCAGGGAAGGGTGTGTCATCTCCAGACTCATCAGCATTGTTGTCATAATCACTATGATCTTCCTGACTCTATGCATCTGCCAGGTCCAAATTAAATATATCGGCAATTGAGTAAGGACATGACCTTTAAGTTGCTCGTTTTCATTGCACAACCAATAAAATAATGACTTTCTCAAATTCATTCCAACATTATATATTAACTTTATCTCTTAATTTATAACTCATAATCTTGTTATCCCGAATTCACATTATCGAGTTGTTGATGACTTCCGGATGGACCACCATGATTCAAAACATCAAAACTAGGTATATTCTAACTGTTCGTTGGTTCATAACTTGTAAAATTTATATCTGGCTTGTACCCCCTTTGAAATATATGAGCGTTAATACAAATATGATAAATAAAAAAAACTAATACAAAGGAAAAATAAAATTTATCAGATGGCGTGTGAATTATGTAAACTTGGGGAGAAATTATGCCATGCTCCAAAATCACTACCCGGTGATTGAGGGTTATCCCTACTTTATGAAACTTCAATATTGCAAACGTCTTCAGACTTGACATACATTTTCAATATTTTTATCACAAGAAGTTCCCGGTGTTCATCCGGAGTCCTCAAAGAATATGTAAGAGTTTCACCAGCTTCGATGTTAAACTCAACATAACAAGCAACCCTTGCGGAGTACATAATGTGGATATCTTGCGCTTACTTTAATACTAACCAAAATGTTTCCGCACACTCATTTTTTACATAACAACGAAACCAATCTATCGTACTCCATTGTAAGTGGCAACTTAACAATAGACTGTGGAGAACAACTATAGTGTACTGAATTATTCTTCACGACAATCTCACTCCCATCCCTTCCAATATAATGCAACCCTAATTTTTCGCTCTTCAAACATTATGACAAAATGAAGAAAAAGTTGCGTAAACAAATATTTCGGAATGAGTAAAAGAAAATAAAAAGAATGCAGAAGACTAACCTATCCTGAATGGATTTTTAACCGATCAATGAAACTCCTTAAGTAAGAAAAATCAATGCGGGGGTATAATAATTGAGGATATAGAACATTCATTATAAACGCTATATATGTAGCGCAATAAACACATGCGCTATACCCGCCAATTATTAAGGGTCAATCAAATTCAAATATAGCGCATGGGTTGTATCTGATATACTTTAACGGGACAAATATGCCATTAAGGTATAGCGCATTCAACCTATGCGTTATCTATAAATTGATCGTGAGTTGATTTTTTCATTTATTTTTGTGCTTTGAAGTTTGAATCCAAAAAAATAACCCTCTGGTTCCGAACTAGCAAAATTTTAGTAATTACAAATTCAGAATACTGAGGCAGTAGCACGTAACATCGCTCAACAACAAAACTCATTTTAAGTTTTACATTCACTAATTTAGTTTCAACTAGAACAACAAAGAAAAAAAAAAGCCTTTTGTTTCAACACATAAATTCATATAATATTAAGAATACTTTTAAAAATCTTGTGTTCTTCGATATATGTTAGTTACTTCAATTAAACATATTTAACCAAAAACTGTTTTCGGAATAAAGAATTAAATTTATATTTTAAAGATCTCTAGCAATCATATTACTCCAAAGCAAACAACAACACACAACAATAACGCAGTGTAATCCCATAATATAGTGTGTACGTAGACCTTACCTCTAACTTTAAGAAGGCGGAGAGACTGTTTAGTAGACCTTCGGCTTAGAAAAGATAAAAGGAAGGGAAACAACCAAACCACTCACAAGACTGAAACAAAAATACAAAACTAACGCTAAGTAATGCAATCTTAAAGCCGAAGCAAAAGTAACAACAAGTAAAAACAAAGGCTAAGGGGTACGTAAATACACAAATAACACTAAATAATGTACTAAAATTGTTTCAAACAAAGAAAACGCTCGACCACAATACCATTTACCTTTATTATTAACCTCCAAAGCGTATGCAAAATATTAGAAAGTATAAGCAAGATAAAATAACAATAAATGTAAAGTAGATCTTATTGAGTGTAGGCATCAGGAGGCGGCGATGACAAAATGAAATACAATCCCGAAGATAATAAGGCTATGCTGCTAAAAAACAACTCAATTGAAATACAAGAGAATGCTAATTGCTTATTGATGATCTTTACAAATGGTATCAGTAGAATAATTATAGTCGAGCAGGAGCATGGTTGTTCCGAGCCTCATGCAGCTAATTAGGAATTTGGGTAATGAGAGAATGAGATTCTTGTTCTTGCTAATGGGAACCGTTTAGGGTTAATGGTTCGTGACCACGATCTCTAGCAGGATTCTTTAAATAAGGATAAAGAATTTGAGTTTCTAAACGAATAAGTTATATAAAATACAATATTATTGTTAAAGCTGCAAACATTTAGAAATGTTGTGTTTAACTATTTTTCTATCTTATACATCTTGTAATACATAATTACTCTTTTCGTCCCAATTTATGAGCTATTCTTTTCGTTTTATCTCAAAAAGATATCATTATTTTGTATTTTAGAAGTAATTTAACTTAAAAGTACTTATTCTACCCTTAATAAAAAAATATAATCACATAAATTACTAAAGATTTACTTTAGACCATAAATTTTAAAAATAATTATTTATTCTTAATTTTCCGTATCAGATCAAATGACACCATATAAATTAGGGATGTGCACGGATCGAATCGGATCAGATCGGATTAGATAATTTCAGATCCTAGAAAATGTAATCCGAATCTGGTCCAAGTTAATATCGGATCGGATCGGATCGAATAAGGTTAGGATTAGATCGGATTTCAAATCGGATTATTATGCCTCAAAGTTACAAACTCATATGTATATTTTCTTTGTAAAAGAGGCAATATAATAATTTTATGTTTCTGCAATTACGAGAGTACTATAGTTACTATAGTGCCAATATAACTAAATCCATCAATTGTAAATATAATAATTCGGAGGAAAATGTAAAAAAAGTACTAATTATTCGAAATTAAAGTTTAGTATTTATATAGTTCCTAATAATTTCAGATCAAATCATATTAAAATTATACCAAATCAAATTCGATCCAAAATATAAAATTTTAATAAATATAATCCGTAATTCGATCCGATTCTAAATTTGAAGTTGAACAGATTAATTTACGTTTTGGATATTGGATCCAAATGAACCGTCCAAATATAAAAGTCGGAAGGAGGAAGCACATCTTATGTAGCATTAATACTTTTGGGTGTGGATGACCTCAAGGCTATGGGGATAGACGAGAGATGAGACATTATTACCTAGTTACTTGATTACGAAGTCAGATAGATGGCGTCTCAGAATATTCGATGTCCTATCAAATCAAAAAGCAGAAGCAGATTTCTATTAAATAAGTGAAATCTTACACTTTTTAGTGCAAAGGCAAATGGTAAAGCAACTATTTGCACTGCCATTTGCCAAGGTGGGAGGCGACAGTCTCAAACTTTGAACCAAGAGTTTTTTTTTGTTGGTAAAAATGGTCACAGAGTAGTCCTTAGCTGGTTATTACTGTAGTATCTTTTCTTACACTTTATTTGACTAGTGTTACCGTAAGCGCATTGCGTGTAACCTATCTAAATGAGTATAATTTTTTTAAAAATTATATAAATATTATTTTTGAATTAAAATAAATGTATAAGTTTACTTCGGTAAAGAATATTGATTATGTATAGCTAATTCAATAAGGAATATAAATTTATACCTTTTCCTTTTTATGTATTGTTTTAGCTTTTTTATTTACTATCTTAAAATACAACAATAATAACCCAATAAAATTTTATCAGTGGGATCTGACGAGGGTAGAGTGTACGCAGACCATACTCGTACCCCAGAAGGGGTAGAGAAGCTTTTTTCGGAAGACCCTCGACTCAGAATCAATAGATCTGTGACTAAAAAATCTGAAAAATAATATCAGCAACATGAGAGACATCAAATAAATGAAAAGCAGTAACATAAATATTATACAAAAGTGTGAAATATATCGCTAGCAGTGCTAGACAAAACACTATCATACTCGTCGGTACCTTAAGATACTTATAAATAAATGTATCTAATTTATTTTCATTAATTCCAATATATAAATTTATCTTATTTATGTTTCACTTTTCAAGTATTGTAATTGAATTTGTAATTTAATATGTGCATAAATTTACAATATGTATTCAACTTATTCAAATAATTAACTTAAAGTACATTATAGTACTTATTACTTTAAATTAATTACTACTATTATTTTCAAAACGTAAGCATATTGTATTAAATTTATTTATATATATTTTAATGCTCGGCCTAGTATGTTGTAAGTTTGGTTTACATATTATTAGTAATCTTTAAGTTTTGAATAAAATTAGATCAAAAATTTGATTAGTAGAGTTCTAACACGTTTATATACATTTTTTCTAATACACATAAGAAAAAGTCATAATTACTTTACATAATTTATTTAAGGAAAGGATTTATAACTATATTTTTATTTGGTTTTAATTTCTTAAAATTTAAGAGTTTATATATATATAGTTCGAATAAGGAAAGATTTAATGACCAAAATTTAGTTGATTTTAAAGTCCTAAATTTTAGTAGAATAATTAAATTACAATTATAACCAATATAAAATCTATTTCAAAGGATAAAAAAATCGAACAATATTTCACTAAGGGGCTTCGTACCAGGATACGCACGATGCGCCTGTACCTTCTATCAATGCATATAAAATTATAAAAAATATAAGCCCTTAACACTAAAATTTTTAAAAATACAAGCTCTTGAATATTACAAATATTGAGCCTACTTAGTCAAAAAAAAAAAAAAAAAAGAAGAAATGGTGAATGTCTTATCTAAGTATGACAACAACCAAGATAATCTTGAAAGTTTAGCGTTATTATGTATTTCGTTCTTTTATATTAATTTCGTATCAAAATAATCGTCTAAGTACCATGTATTCTAAGACAAGTTAACTACAAAGAGAAAACAAAATAGCAATAGATAAATTATGTAGTTAAATAATAAAATTCATCACTAATCCTACTTAGTGACAAAATCAGTTATATATTATAAAAAATCCTATTAGCTACAAGATGAATTTAGTAATTAATTCTTGTTTCGTAAAGTTAAATTATTTAACAAACTTTCTTAGTAGTAATATTAGCTTCTTTTTACCACAAAGTAAAAGTCCTTTCCCATCTATTTATTTTAACATATGCATTGAGGTAATTTAGGTATTTCTATTAATTAAATTAAGATAATTAATTTCTTATCACAAATTAGTGATTACTATTTTTTTCAACAACAATTACTATTTCAAAACCTAGTGCAGTAGTAAATTTAACGAAGTTAACAATCAAGCTTCCAAGAAAATACTTATGATTTAAATTTTAAAAATAACAAATAAATCATATGAAAGGAAAATAAAGGAAAAATTTGTCTTTATGATTAAACAAGGACAAAGAAAAAAATATCATATAAATCGTGAAAATTCCTTGTTGGAAACCAACAAAAATCTTTCCTCCTACTTTTTTTTGTATTCTTTTATGTCTCAATATTTTGCATCCTTATTAGGAGAAGTAATCAAACACTAAATTAGATTAGAATTTTTTTTATTTAGAACTCCTAAATATAAGGAAAGCTTTTTGGTTTTACAATTTTATCCAATGTAAAATATGTTTTAAAGGATAGAAAAGGCGAACGACATTTCGCTAAAGGCCTTCGTGCTTTTAATATAGTATAGATAGGTACTTCCGGTTAAAAAAATAACTCTAATTTTATCATAACCATTATATTAATGAGTGTTGAACCCAAATGTGATTTTTTGGATTCAAAGAACCAAAATGTGTGAAAAATGTTTTAGTGATCAAAGGGTGCTATACGTTAACAGTTGTTTGCCTATTAAGGTATATCGTCCTTTTAAAAGATGCTATATGTATAAAGCCTTTTATACACTTGGCATAGGAAAAACAGATAGATAGAATTTAATATACCAAAAGAGAAGTAAAGTGCTGGCTGGTGCAATTAAATTCCACCACCCACCACTCTACTTCTCTTTTGGTACATAAAATTCTATTTATATGTTTTTTCTGCGCCATGTGTATAAAAGACTTTACACATATAACACCTTTTAAAAGAGCGATATACCTTAATGGGCAAACGATCGTTAACGTATAACGTCCTTTAAAAAATTTTATATATATTTTGATCACCAATTTTTTTTCTCCACACTTTTTAGTTCTTTGAATCCAAAAGAATTACATTTTGGTTCCGGGTTCTTATATTAATTCAGGTCCAGTCTTTAGTTGTGCTTATGTTAAAAAAGTATAGGCCAAGAGATATTATAGCAAAAATAGGTTGTCGCGGTGAGCTGGCATATTATTTGGCGTCCAACTTACTAAAATATAAGTGTTATATGAATTGGGTATCCATTTTGGTTAACCCTAACGAAGGAGATGCATATTTCAGCTACTTTAATAATGTTTGGTTAATGTTATACCAAAAGCATAATATAGAGTAAATTTGATAATTGTCGCAGGGTAAAGAGCAAATTTGGCCCTTTTCCCATTCAAATATAAAATTTAGGACTGCTCAAATCAAATCGTAAAATTGATCAAGTCGAGAAGTCAAACGAAATCAACTAAGTTCGATTCGATATTGAGTAAGAAAATTTCAAACTAACGTACAAATATATATATATTTTATTTATACTTTTAAATTTTTTATAAACTTTTAAAAGAATTTATCTATAAATATTTATGATCCTCCGTGAGATGTAATATCTAATAGAATTAAACAGTGCATCTGTAACGATCCAGCCGGTCGTTCCGAGAGTTATAGCCCCGTTTCCCCAATTTCTGCTTCTTTATGTATTATTCAACTAAATTGTTGTGATGACCCAAAAGGGTCATCTTATGTAATTTAAGCTATATCTGTGTTCCGAGGCTCCGAGAGCTTCCGTTAGTCTCACCTCGTTATGCGTGCGCAGCCCGGGCGTGTAGCCGGGAAGCTATTATGTGAAAATTTGATAAAAATGGGTTTTGATAATTAATAAATGAATATAGTTGACTTTGGTCAACATTTTTGGTAAACGGACCCGGACCCGTGATTCGACGGTCCCGGAGGGTCCGTAGGAAAATATGGGACTTGGGCATATGCCCGGAATCGAATTCCGAGGTCCCAAGCCCGAGAAATGAATTTTTAAAGAAAATTGTTTTCTGAAAATAATAAAGGATTTTGAAAATGAATAATTATGTGAAAACCGTGTTACCGGGCCCGTATTATGGTTCCGGAGCCCGGAACAGGTTTATTATATGTTATGTGACTTATCTGTGAAATTTGGTGTAAAACGGACTTGAAATGACGTGATTCGGATTAAAAATGGGAAATTTAGAAGTTTATGAAGTTTAAGAAATTTCTAAGAGTTTTGAGGTTTAATTCCGTGTTTTTGATGATATTTTGATGATTTAAAAGCTTGAACAAGTCCGTAGGATGTATTGGGAGACGTGTGTGTTTTTGGTTTTGAGACCCGAGGGCTCGGGTGAGTTTCGGGTGGCTAACGGGATGGTTTCAAGTTAGAAAATCTGGTGTAATTGCATTTTGCTGGTGTCTGGTGTTTCCTTCACTGCGATCGCAGCTATTGATTCGCGATCGCATAGGTTTAATTGGGGGAAAACAAATTGTTGTTCTCTGCGATCGTACGTTTACCTCCGCGATCGCAGACTTATACCCAGATGCTCTCCGCGATCGCATCCCGCTTTCCGCGATCGCATAG